>PVIA01001996.1:0-236128 GCA_004024845.1 Tonatia bakeri
TTCTTTCTTTCTTTCTTTCTTTCTTTCTTTCTTTCTTTCTTTCTTTCTTTCTTTCTTTCTTTTTCTTTCTTTCTTTCTTTTTCTTTTTCTCCTCCTCTTCCTCCTCCTCCTCCTCCTCCTCCTCCTCCTCCTCCTCCTCCTCCTTCTTCTTCTTCTCTCTCTCTCTCTCTCTTTCCCATTTCTTTCTTCTTTCTTTTCCTATCAGAGCCCACAGGACAGAATGTGACCAATCAGAAAGCAGAGCCTGGCTGCAGCTTCAGCTCCATTGTTGTGGGTGACAGACTCCGGCTAAGCATACAGTAAGTTGATAGACAAGCTCAGTCAACAGCCCTATCACCAGAGTCAAATTCTCTTATGCCCTATAATTCAGTCCATGTCCTGTCCTCTGTTTTATTTAGCATTTGAAATACCACCTTCAACACTTAAATCATGGAGTTCCATCTTAAGGACTTCCTGTAAAGCTTTTAGCCTAATGAGTTAAATGAGTTTTCTACCTGCTCTAATTACATTTCATATAGATTAATGAGTTAAAAGTTAAACTTTTTATTTTATTAAAAATTAGAAGAAAATACAAGTGAGTACCTATCTATGATACCTCTGGAGTGGGGAGGATTTCATGAGCTAAAAAGCAATGAACAAAATCACAGAAGTACAGAACAATGATTAAAATAAAAATTTTTAAAATATTAGTACTAAAAGAACAATGATTAAAATAAAATTAAAATATATATATTAATAATAAAATATAAACTTGGGAAAAAAATCACAGAAGTACTAAAGAAATCAAAGTATGTGTGCTAAAAACAAACCCTGCCATAAACAAAATTAAAAGAAAAAGAACATAGTTTTATACATATATATATATATATATATATATATATATATATATATATATGACAAAGGGAGTACTCTCTTACATGTAAAGAATTTTTACTAATCAAGAAAATGCCCTGGCTGGTGTGGCTCAGTGGGTTGAGCATTGGCCTGTGAACCCAGGGTCACAGTTTGGTTCCCAGTCAGGGCGCATGCCTGGGTTAGGGGCCAGGTTCCTGGTTGGGGGCCGTGCAGGAGGCAGCTGCTCATCAATGTTCCTCTCACTCATGGATGTTTCTCTCCCTCTCTCTCTCTCTCTCCCCCTACCCCTCTCTCTAAAAAATAAATAATTTTTTTAAAAAGAAAATGCTAATGAACTCAATAGGAAAATTGACAAAAATATGAAAGGCATTTCACAAAGGAAGATAAACAACTGTTCAATTGTATTGCCCAAGGAATGTGAATTAAAACAGCAACATGCTATTTTTTCATCTAGCAAGTTGGGTAATTTTTTAAATGAAAGTATCAAATACTGACAAAACGGTATTGTTGGGTTTAAAATATATGAAGAACTCAGATGTAAAACAGTAATATTTTGCTGTCTAAGGGTGGAAATTTATGAATTAGAGAAAAATGAATGATGGGGAAAATAACACAGTTTTTGCACTGTTTAGGAGATGGCAACGGTACTGTGTTGGTTTCCTAAGGCTGCCCTAACTAACTAGGTGGCTTGAAATAACAGAAATGTATTCTCTCATGGTTCTAGAGGCCAGAGGTCCGAAATGAAGTTTTCTGCAGGGCCAGACTCCCTTTGAAATCTCTAGGGGAGAATGCTTCCTTGCCTCTTCCAGCTTCTGGTGGCCCCAGGCATTCTGCAGCTTGTGGCAGCCTGAGCCCAGTCTCGGCTTCCACCTTCACGTGGCTTTTTCCTCTCCTTGTCTTCTCCTCTCTCGTATTCCAGGAGAACTTCTGTCGATGGACTGAGGGCATACCCGGGTGATCCAGGATGATCTCATCTACTGAGATCCTTAATTATATCTACAAAGACAGTTTTTTCTAAATAAAGTCACATTTAAACATATATTTTATTCAGGATTTATAGTTGTTCTTGGTGGAAAGATTTATTTATTACAAGCTAGTCCGTCGCTGTCAGGAGTCTCTCATATGTCTTTAATGGATATCATTTTGTTTGGCTGTATCCCTGCAGAATGTATGTTTTCTATGCATGTATTTTAAGTTTGCATTAAGGGTGCGTGTTTTATGAGATCACACGGTGTTTCTTATCTTCTCTCCCAGCACCACACCTTTAAGCTATCTGTGTGGCTATGTGGATTCTAAATTATGCCTCCCACCTCTGCACCTCACAGTCTGCTTCCTAGTCACGACACCCAGATTGCCTCCAACTTCCTAACACCACAGTCAGTATTGAAGTGAACATTCCCAGGCATGATCCCTAATTCTCATCTGAGAATGAGCTATGTACACCCAGGAGCAGAATTACTGTGTCATTTAACCTAGAATTTTTGAGCCAAACAATTGCTAAATCTTACATTGCTCTCCAAAATGACTCTCTGTATTGTGGAAGTGTGAGTATGTAGAATTTTCCATATAGCAGAATGGATACAGTAGTGAAACTGATAGGGGAACCCAAGAGTTAAAGATTTTAGCTTTAGTCATAGTCGATAGGCTTAAGTGATTAATCCGAGTGTACAGCTGTTATTCCAGGAACTGGAATGCATGACTCCAGGAGGTCGACAAGCAATTCAACCTTTGTGCCACCAGGAGGATATACAAGCAAAGGACATGGTGTCTGAGCCATTGTGTTCCAGGGAGAAAACTTCCACAAAGCAGGTCAAGAATTGTTGATCATCAGTTAAAGAAGTATTAGGAAAATCACCTCTGGATTATAGCTCTTATCCGATTAACCCTTTCCCCCCCCCCCAAACCTCTTACCTACCCTTCCTTCCTCTTATAAAATGGCCAGCTTGAGGTGAGATGCTAAGATGGCTTTTGAGAGTACCTAACCTGTTGCCTTCTCAAATCACCGGCATCTAAATAAAGAGCCCATAGAGATTCAATTCTTGTCTCTACTTATTGGTTCTGGTAGTGACAGGCAGCATGAATGCTGACTTTTCCAGTTTCAGTACCAATTATTGTGGTCTTACCTCCTCATCCACTGCCTGCTCTGGCCTCCTTAGTTTACCACATGAACTGGTCTCCATAGGCCACAGCTGATTGGACAAGGGTGAACTCATAAGTCTAGCTGAGCTAATTAGATATTTTCTACCAAACATTTGAAATAAAGACACTGAAAGACCCGTTTGGAACCTGGTGGACACTTGAACTAAAAGTTTATATAAAGTCAGAACTGGACTGGTCTAACCACCTTCAGCAACTCCTTTCCCTGATAATTAAGCAGGGAGAATCCACTGAGAGGGAGGGGAGAAAAGGGAGAGGGGCAGGAAGAGAGAAGGGCGGGTGGGGGGGCACGGGAGGGGTGGGGGGAGGGAGAGAGAGAGAGAGAGGAGGTGACATGTGGCTCCACCTGAAGTGGAAGAAGCAGTTTGTTTATCTCCTTGATTTCCTGGACTTGGTCCCAAATTTTGTTTCCCATTTGTATGTTTAAAAAGTTAGTTGATTGTTGAATCTTTAAAAACAACAACTACTAAAAACAAAAACCAAAAAAAATACAACAACCCAAGAAATCTGATTTTACTTATATTGGCTTAACTAGGTTAAATTTCTAGCAACCAAACAGCTCCTAATATAGCACAGAACTTATTTTCCTGCCTTAGTAGACGGAGCACACTGTTTTTACAAATAAAGTTTCACTGGAACACAGCCAGCTTATTCATTTATATTGTCTGTGGCTGCTTTTGAGCTACAAAAGCAGAGTTGTCACTGTATAGCCCACAGAGTCTAAAGTACTACTAAACCTGCACAGAAAATGTTTGTTAATCCCAGCTTAACCTTTAGATAACTCAATGGCAACATTTTGACTATCACCCGTGGCAACCTGCTTCGGTAGAGGGCTGCACCCGGCTTCTCTGCACACTCAGGGGTGCCCTAGAGAGTTACCATGCTCCAGCAGCTGGTTTTCTCTCTCCCCCTCAGGGCCTTTCTGCCACTTCTCCTGCCTCTTTGGGTAGGACGGCAGCACACCTAAAGTCAGTGGTTTCCCTATCTCTCACCTCTTTTTGTATCTATTGGACCCTCCCTTCCTCTCCTCCTTTCTTCTTTGTCCTTTTCTGCAGCTTCTCACTTTGCATTTTTGTGTTTAAACATTGACTTTTAGGTCCAGCCCCAGTCATCCTGTGCTCTGCTGAGGAGCTATCCAGATACATTTCATCTCCTTCGGCCCTCTTAGCTGAGGTTCTTATTATTTTAATCATAATTTAGTTTTCTGTTAATGTTCAGACTCCTGACACCTCTACATTGTGGAAAGTGCTGAAAACAGAGCAAACAAAGGATTTCAACAGTTTCTCCAGGACATGTTAGACGGTAGGCATAGGAACAAGAGTGGGGATGGGGCACCCCTCCTCTGCATCTTCACCCAGACTCTGCTAAGCCACCTCCTCACGCCTCAGACTCCAGACCCTCCCCCTTCCATGCAGGGTGGGGCTGGGCCAGAGCTCTGGTTAGGCCTGTCTGCAGACTGTCTTGGCACACGGAGACCCTACCGTAAACTACTCCCTCCTTGTAGAATCATCACTGCGGCCATCTCTGGGGCAAGAGATGTGAGAGCTGACAGATGTGAGAGAGGACAGAAGCCTTAGACACCTGAACCTGTCTTGAGTCTTCAGGAGGTAGGTTTATACAACCCATCGGGAGGGTGTGACTGCTGCTTATTGGGGGCTGGCACCCCAGGAGTCAGACTTGGCCCGTAGCCCTGGCTCTTCCCTAGAGCAGCTGGGTGAACTCAGAAGAGGCCGTTCTCTGCTCGGGGCCTCCATTTGTTTATCTGCAAAATAAGGCATTTGACCAAGATGAGTTCTGAGTTCTCTTTCTGCCCTGCCACTCTGTTCTGAGCAGTTGGCCGGCCAAGATCCTATGTGAGGGGGCATGGAGAGATGCCATGTTGGCTAAGATAGTCAAAATGTCCATTAAACATTCTTTCTGTGGAGACACACTGCAACCAAGATCCTTATATTTTTCAGAGGCAGCTGCCTCAGCTGGAGAAAAATTACTTTTTCCCGTCAGAGAAGTTTGAAGACTCTTGATCTATAAAGAATTATATAAAGGCCTATTTTGGGCTCAACCTGCTTTTGCTAAAACAAAGCAAGGCAAAATACCTATATCAAATGGTTGTGATTCAAAATATTCTTTTAACCAAAGAGCACTCCCCACTACCTGGATAGGTCATTCTCTTCCACGCAGCCGCTAAAACCAACTGAATGGACTTTGGTGAACACTGAGGTATGAAGACTCCCCCACCTCCAGCCCCATCCCACACCCTGCCCACCCCCTGACCCAGCCGTTTTGGGCAGTCACCTAGCTTCCATTCCCTCTCTTCATGGCTCCTGGATGTCCACAGTGTCCTGCCTTCCCTTGCCACAAGTTGGGCATGAGACCCAAGCTGTGCCAACCAGCCTCCCTCCCCCAAGGTCTGAATCTCAAGTGCATTGCCTCAAGCGTGGAAAAAGACTACGTCCGCTCTGGGGGCAGCGTCCAAGAAAGGAAGGCTGAGTGTTTTCTGCTGCCCCAATGCCCAGAGCTGCCCTGATTCCTGTTCTTACCCTTCTTCTGGTTCTCAACCTTCCCGTCCAGTATGTAAGCTTCTCCTTATCTCCTCCGAACATCACCTTTGTGCTTAAGGTGGTAAACTTAGTCTCTGTTGCTTACAACCAAAGAGCCATGGTGCATCTTCAGATTCTTATTTGAAGATATTTTAAAGTTCAAAGGTATCACTGTTTCAGGTTGTGACATAATGTTAAGTTTAAAAAGATGAAAACCATAGGTACATTGGTATCTGGGTACATTTGGGTTAAAATAAAATAAAACCGTGTTCACAGAGGGTAAAAGACTACCACAAAAGACACCAAATTCTGAGTGGTTATGTTAAGATAGGGATGTGTTTGATCTCTTTATTTTCTCTGTATTCCACATTATTTATGATGTGGCACTTTACTTTAATAATAGATATATTGGGTTATAGTGAAGAAAGTAAAAAAGGAGAGATATATTGTCTAGAATTAAAGACCTCATCGGGGTTCTGTATTAATGACCTTCTTACAAAAGTTACAAATGTACTACTTGGCCTCTTGTTCCAAAATTCAAGTTTAATTTCCTGCCAGGACTCTCAATACACAGTAGCAAGGTCAACTCTTAATCAAATCATCATAGCGAGAGCAGGATGGCATGGGCTCACAGCAATCATCTCTCTCTGAAAACAGCCACACATTTTCGGACCAAAGATGAGTCATTCAAAAATATGCTTGCTGGTGGAGTTTTACAGAGAGTCATACAAGTAAATAGTGGAAACTATGGTACGTGGGAGCCCACGAAAAGAAAAGCCAGCTTTTATACATGGGGGTTTTAAAAGGCTTAAGAACATTTCCTTCTTTTAGGTTAATTAATTCTAAATTAAGAATTCATTTGGAAATTGAAAAAGAAAAGACAGCTCATGTTTACCGTTATGTTTAAGAATAAACAGGATGAGGAAGGTAAAATCTGAGCCGACTGCATTATTTTCACGTTTAGTTAATCGGTTTATCTTTAAGCAGAAGGTTTTTATAGAACCTTTAAGTTTATTTACTATGTGTATTAGTTTTCTGTTGTTGCTGTAATGAATTATCAGAAACTAGTGGCTTTAAACAATTCAAATTTATTCTCTTACTATTCTGGAGGTCAGAAGTCCACCGTCCACTGCACTGGGCTCACTTCTGAAGGCCCCGAGGGAGAATCTGTCCTCACACCCGGGCCCCTTGTTCCACGTCACATCGCCTCGTCTCGCTCTGCGTCCCTCTTACACGGCCTCTCTGCCTGGATGCTGAACCTCCCGCCTGCTTCTTAAAAGCACCCTTGTGATTACATTCTGTCCACGGAGATAATCCATAGTAATCTCCCTATCTCAAGATGTTTAAATTCATTTCATCTGTACGGATCCTTTTGCCAAGGAAAGTAACACTCACAGGTTCCAGGGATTAGGACGTGCACGCGTTTGGATGGCGGCCGGCATTATTCTGCCTACCACGCAGTGTGCACCAAATTTTTCCAACTGGTTAAGAGTAACACAACTTTTGAAAATGTGGAGAGCATTTTTTTAGTAAATAAAAATATTTTAGTATCTGTTATAAGTGATAATTATACTATAATGTGGTAAAAGTGCTGAAATTAGAGAATTCCATCTATTTTAACAGCTTTTAATAGCTACATCAATTTTTCTGACAGAGATGAAAATTTACAATAAAACCAGTATTTGCCTCAAAGCTATGAAGGCCAAGGACTTTTTAAGTGATAAAATACATGTTTTAAAATTAAAATAAGGATTAAATTGGGTCTTCTTGACTTGATTAGTAATGAATGTATTTCATTCCAAGGACTCAGAATTTTTAACCATCATTACATCTTACATGTCATTTCACTTGTGTGATATATGAAAGGTTCTAATCAGCATCCTTTCTGTTAGTCTAAAGAGGAATCACAGGGTGGCAAATGCAAAGATACCACTCTGGCATGGAACACTGCTGCCTCAGGCCTTACCTATCTGTGACCCAGTTAAGAACTAGAAAGGGCACAGGGAATACCCCTGAGCATCCAAAACAGAAGGCACTAAAGACCCCTAATTCAGCAACCTGCACTCCATTCACACGGGCCCTGACACAGAGCCACACTGCTTTCCTTTCCTTTCTAATGAATGTGACCCCTGATTTCCCAAAGAGACAGGAGAAGTATCTGCTGAGAAGTTGGGCATGTGGAGCGATGTATTATTGGCGGGCCAATGACTGCAGCTCAGATGAGGGCCTGGGGCTGAGGGGCATGCAGGGATCTCAAGGAGCAAGCCCCCTCACCGGCAGACATGCCTCTGAGAATTGATTTGAGCAGACCAAAAAACAACCCAGGATCCCTCACAGTCCTCTTGAACAACCATAAAATACTGTCGCCCAGAGAGCTAGCTTTAAATCACTTAGAAAAGGACAAATGATGTTTCTTCAGCTCTGCTTAAGAAAACAGGAAGGATAGGGTTATTGTGGAAATATTACATAAAGAAAGGCTTCTCCCTCATAATTTGCTTGAAGGATAAAGCCTCAACCACCCAGAAAACATGGCTCTCCTAAATGCCTTACTCTCTGATAGCAGAGAGTAATTCTTTCATAAATTAAGTTTCATTAATTTGTATTCCACTCATTCCGAATTTTTGATAATTTTATCCCAGCTAGGATGATTAAAATTTTGCCTTTGTATAATCTACAAAGTAAAGGTTTCCAAGCAAACTGAAAACATAATAAGACTTCAGAGAGATATATTTAGTCTGCTTATCAAGAAATGTAAATAAAGTCCTTTGAAATGCTTTTATGCAAAGAGAAGCTACTCAAATGTGTATTTTCTGTTCATTACTCTTAATGTGGAAGTATCTCAATATCAGTTTCATTTTATGTAGCTGAAAAGAGTTTTAAAAAATGCATTTTTAAAACATTGAAAATTCAGACTGACCACCTCAGTTTGTCCAAGTTAATGAGAATTTTTTTTTCTTTTTCTCTGTGCCTTAAATTACAATTAGATGAATAATGACTAAATAGTTTGAAAATTATTTAAATAAAATGAAAAGATTTTTAAGAAATAATCACCATTTACGATAATTCAAGATATGAATTATATTGAAAAGCTTTTCTTTGTTAAATTGAGATCAAGCACCATTTTAAATGGCGAACTGTTCTCCAATATAGTCAACACCCAGCAAAACTTATAAAAACTTACATGAATATTTGCCAAGCACCCCAATTTTTCTCCTATAGTCTTATGTAAAAACACTGGGAAAACCGTTTTCACATTCAGTATATCACACCTTGGCAGATGAGAAACTGAACTTGCAGATGCAGGAGAAGTTTGTGTCTGTCTCATAAGACAACCAAAGACCTGGAGTTGCTCGTATAGGTGCAGAGGGATGTGCGTCTCCCAGGAGATGCATCTGGAAAATTAGGGTTAGTTTTTAACATTTTTTCATTGAAATCTGGTTTAGCATCTTGCTACTTCATGTTCAGAATAGTTTATAAATGGCAGTTGTTTCTGACTACACAAACTATTTAAGAAAAAGACATTAATCCAGCCAAATAATAATTTTGTTTCCTCTAATTTTGTTAGGTTTGGTCAGTCTGATCATTTGTAACTAGACAGCAATTGGTTAATACTTTTGATTACTAAATGATTGGTTATTTAAATGTTGGTTTAAAAAACAAAAAGCTCTGATGAAAAACCATACCTGGGATTAGCTTTGAATTGGAGGTGGATCCTCATGGATGAAAAAGATGGGCCAAGATTGGGTCATTGCTGACTCTGGGTGATGAGGACACAGGCGCCCGGGAGTGCATGACTGCACTGCACTCTTCTCTCTGCTTTTGGTATGCGTGACATTTTCCCATAATAAAAGAGGGAGAGGAAAAACTATGTTGAAGACAGTTGAAAGAAAACAAGACTCATTACTAGTTTAGCATCAGAAAAGGAAAAGTGAAACCAAATTGTGGCTTGTTAGTCCTGTTCGTTAGTTAGTACAAACCTGCTGGACTCACCACGTACATGTGCATAAATCAGTCCTCAGAATGCTGGTGGTTTGGGGTCGCTTTCCAGAGCTTCTGGGTGGTCCCTGGTAACCTCAGCCCTTCTGCCATCAGGATATAATTAGGCCCCAGGAATTCATGGGTGAACACTATCAGATTTCCATATAACAATGGTTCTGTAGTTTTTCCAAGTCATCAGGCCCCTAACTGATGAGAATTGACCATGATTCAATACTTGATTCTCACTGAGAGTAGGCATATATATACAAGCACGCCTCCACCTGCACATTTAAGAATGTAAAATTACACTTCTACCTTGTTCCCCCCAAATTTAAGAAATTTGTGCACATGTGAATTAAACTGTTTTGCCATTTAAAATCTCTCTTCCTAAAATAAAGCTCCATGAATAGTTACCTAATATTTGCATAAAAAAGGCAAACACCTTGTCATGAGACCCTTTGTTCAGTTGGCTCACATCACTCAAGCTCATGATGAGAAGAAGCTTTCCTATGTATATACAGGATGTTAGATGGAAATGTAGTTAACATCAGGAAAGTTGTTCCGTGAAGAACGTTGCTTTTATTAGTGACGTCCACTTCAAATTCTCATTGTATGACTCCCGAGATTGTTTCGTATGGAAATCAGGGTCCGTTCCTTGTAAGTGTACACGTGTAAACATCTTGTTCTGATGCCTCCGGCACAGAAAGACACTCTCTGATGGAAGCTAGTCTGCCTCTTCCCTCTGTCATCACCCACCATCAATAAAAGTCTCAGAGTCAAAAAGGCAGGACATGATTTCCTTGCTAAATTAGAGCAAAAGGAGCTAAATCAGCAAAAATGACTTTGACCACTCAAAGACAAAAAAGTTAGAGGAAATAAATGTTATGCTTGAACACCACCATCCGGGATATTACCCCAGTAGTACAGCCGATCAGTACGTAGATTAGCTGGAGTCTCCTGTGAGTTGGGCCTGTCTGGGCAACAGCAGGGCAGGGGGTGCTCTGGGCATGGCCGTTCCAGCCTGAGCGACTCAGGGGCCAGGGACACAGCAGGAATGCATTTCAAACCAAGTTAACCTGGAATAAAGAATTACAATCACAATTTTTTTTCATTCAACGTTATCTCACAGCTATCAGTGCAAGCCACTAACTGTGTCGAGAATTCAAGGATGCTGAGCCCCGGTCCCCACCCTCGCTGTGCTGCTAAGACCTGTGACTTCTCCCACAACTATGGTAATTCTCATCACAGAAGCTTGGGGACACTTAATAAATCAACCAGTGGGAGCAGTGCAAATTTAGTAAATGGTCACTGATGAACGAAGTTTCCTCAACAGCCACAGAATAGCCTAGAAAATGAGTGTTAAGCATGAAGACCAGAGATATTACTTGTAATAATCTAAATTATTTGTGAGGCATTGACCATCAATTTTAGCCCCAACCTCCTCCTAAGCCCAAACTCTAGACCAATTAAAATCAGAAAAAATCAGAAACTCAGAATCTCTAAGGGTGAAATCCAGGCATCAGTATATACATGTTTTTAATTTCCCAGATGATTCCATGCATCCAAATTGAAAAGCCATGGCTTTGGATACGTGCTCACATTTAATCTAAAATAACCTCAGGGGTGGGCGTTTTCCAAGCTTGTCCTATACAAGAAGAAATAGGCTCAGAGAGATTTTGAAATTTACAGGTAGTTTCTAACCTACATTTATCTGGTTTTGAAATAATGTTTGGACAAGAGCTTTTGTTACATTAACATCTAAGAAAAACAGCTATTCAAATGCTGATCCCCATGTATCAGGATTCAGTGACACGTTAACAGACTGGTTTACCAACCACAGAAGCAAAAAGCAGCACCCAGAGTCAGTAGGGTCTAGAAGGCAATTTTTCTAAGAGGAGGAGGTTGGGCGGTCTGGACTTTGGAAACTGTGATACCTTGGTCCCACGTCGTGGAGCAGTCTCTCGTCTGAATGTTGGGTTGATGTGTTGCAATGGAACCTAGTTATGGCCTGACAGATGGACGCTACTTCCTGGAAGAAGAAATTGTCCTTAGCAATGAACAGGCTGCCAGTGAAAGAGGGAACTCTTTTCCCTCTTGAGTTTTCCAAGAATGGTCTGAGTAGTAAAGGAAAACTAGCATATGCTTCAGTGAGGCGGGCTGGAGGCCAAGCAGCAAGGCGCTTCATATTCTTCAACCTGCATGTCCCAGTCCTGGGCCAGAGCTTTTGAAATGTGTAAATTCCCAGGCCCCGCCCCAGTCCTGCACACCAAGCTCTAACGGTGGGATGGAAATATGTCGTTTTATGATGTTCTCCAAGGTGGAAGTCACTTAAATATCCACTCCTTTCCTTTCCTATCCTGCTAATCTCTCCTCAATCAATCCGTGGTTGTTTTCCTTCATAGTATGATACCTCTCATCATTTACTATTTTTAGATTTATCTCTCTGTTAACTGGGGTTTTATTTTTTCTCCCTCACCAGAATGCAAAGCCCACTATGATATTCTCAGTGTCCATCACTCTATTTGGGACATGGTTGGTGCCCAATAAATACCTTCAAATAAATGAATGAGTAACAAATCATAGCAAAGCAAGAGGCAAGATTCAAAATTATAGAAATTAAAGAGATAGGAGTTCAGAGGAGAAAGAAAGAGCCCCCAGATGCATAGGGAAGATGGTTGGGGTGCCTTTTCTGAAGAGTAACACATCAACAGTCTCACCAGACTTGTGGGAATGGGTGTTGGCCACGTCCCCAGGGGCAGGCAGCCGCAGGGATGGTCATCCACAAGGACACTGGGTGTTTGGTGATGTCTCAATGAGGTGACAGAAAACAGTACAGGTTTGCAGGTCCCCTAGGCCCCACTTAATCAAGATGAACTTGACTCTGGGGGGCCCAGGCTAAGTAATCCTGAACACCCATCCCTTAGATCATGACCAAGACCTCCTTGGTGTGCCTGCCACATCCTTGCTTTCCTATAGAACATGAATAACTCACATTTATTGAGCACTTACTTACGTGTTAGGCACTAGCTTGATCAGTTAATGCCCATAACAGCCCTACAAAAGAAGGTACTACCCAGAAGCTGAGGCAGAAAGTAAAAGTGATTTACCAAGGTCACCCAAGCCAGGAAGTGGTCACACTAGGGCTCCATGCAAGTCATTCTTCTCTGAAACCCTGCATGGCGCCACCTCCCAACGCTGTCCATACACACCATCAGTGGATTTTACTCCTAACCACTCTAGCCCAAATGGCATTTGCTACACATTTAAAAGCAGTCTTTTAGTTTGACAACCTATTTTGGGAAACTCTATTAAGCTTCTCTTTTGAGAATGTGGGAGCTCAATTAATTTATCTATGACAGTGGTGTGGTCTTCATATACACTAGGGTGTTTTTAACAACCTGATTATTCAGCGTCTTCCCAGCACAGGAAAAGATCCCTGCGTGAACTTACCCAGCTTTGGGGCCACGTGGTTGATATACCGTCCTTCTGCCACTTGACAAATCCTCCTCCTCCTCCTCTTTCTCCACAGGCTGCTTTTGGATTTTTTCTTCCACCTTGGCTTGTATACAGTCTCAAATTAAAATGCCAGCTGGAAGACTGGAACACACACAGCCACGTGCCAAAAGCTCACATGGAAGTTCTAAGAGCTGCTATTACCAAGACTTGTAGGTAGCAGCAATGGTACCAAAGCACAACTCCTCAATCTTTATCATTCAAAATAACACCGAGGCAAAAAGCATAACTGCCCTGAAAACTCAGGATCCGTGTGCTCCCTTTCTGTTCGAGGTTACCAAGTCGTTGTTGGAACTGTCTGCGCTGTTGGGACTGCGTGTGTAGAGGTGGAATGAATCTTTTTAGCTTCCTGCGCAGAGCGGCTGTGTAAGCTCATCCAGGCCAGTATCAACATCTGGATCTGCCAGGAAAGAGCACAGGGGAGCTGAGTCCCTTGTGGTCTTTCCCACATGAGTGACAGCTTCCACAGGAACCAGGTATGTCCGAAGCTCTGCTGCTTTTTATCTCACAAACTTTGTTCTGATAAAATGTACATAAAGGTTTAAAATGAGCCCAGTGAGGTGTCCCACAAGTGTTATAGAATATCATGTTGCTAAAAAATATGTTTTTCTAACCTAGATCTATTGCAACCCAAAACACAATTTTTAAAAAAACAACCTATAGAAAAATATAAATTTGCTTATGGCCAACTTCTGTAAAGCCACTGAAAGATGTTTTTAATACTAGGTGAAACATCAAATTAAATCTTCTTTTGTGTTTCCTTATTGTAAAAAAAAAAAGTCACTCCAACAAATTCTTCTGGAGACATTTCTAAAAGCCTGTAATTAGAAGCAGACAGAGCTGAGTATTCTCACCAAGTGAAGATGTTCAGCCACACCTTGACATATGTTATCAGTGAGTTCGAGGTGGTGCTGACCCTAAAATGCATGACTACATCCTGAATACAGCTATCCCATCCATTAGGTGATTGATTGTAACATTTTTTCATTATTTACCAAAGTTGGACAGATAAACACTCTGCATTTCACCCTTTTTCATTGCCATAGAACTGGAATTTCCCAAGGGGGAACCCAGGCTTTACAATTCTATCAAATGCTTCAAACTGGCAGACGTGCAAGAACATTCATAACAGCACTATTGGCAATAGTGAAGGAAAGGAAACAACCATGATGTCCATCAAGAGTAGAGTGGAAACATTGAGGCCCAGTTACAGAATAGAATTCTATACAGCACCGAAAATGAAAAACTACATGTAACAACCTGGGTGAATCTCAAAAACAGTGTTGCATGAGAGACAGACACGAAAGAACGCCTGATGTTTGAGGCTACTGTATGAGAAAGTTCAACAGTCTCCTCCAATGGTGGGTCCACTGGTGTTCACACTGCAGTCATTACCTGAGCTATATATTTTGTGTTTGATGTATTTTTGCACAGATGTTTTACTTTACAATAAAAATGTGTATTTTTATTTTTTAAAATTTTTAGACAATTTATTACTCATATCTCCACTTTAAGATTTTATTTACTTTTAGAGAGAGGGGAAAGGAGGGAGAAAGAGAGGGTGAGAAACATCAATGTGTGGCTGCCTCTTGTGTGCCCCCTACTGGCGACCTGGCTTACAACCCAGGCATGTACCCTGACTGGGAATTGAACCAGCAACCCTTTGGATCATAGGCCAGTACTCAGTCCACTGAGCCACACCAGCCAGGGCTAAAAAATTATTTTTTTAAGAAAATAAATAGGAAGGAACTAAAAGTCAAGGGATATAGGCCACATTCTCAAACAATTTTGAAGGAAAAAATCTGGCTTTATTTTTATCATTTTTCCCATTCAAATCTGGGTAAATGAGGCCAGAAACCAAAGGCAAAAGAGGGTCTTTTGGAGAGCTTTTATGACTGCTTTAAATCAAATCAGATCCTGAGTCCCAGTTTGATTTGTGAAAGATACCTAGGCTTGAACTCTGATGTGCCAAATTCCATGTGACCAGTTTCCTAAAGGCTTTTTACTTGATGAACAAATTATACTGCCAAGAAAGTGTCAAAATTCTATCAAGCTTAATTATGCAATTCCTGTCTATAAATGACATACCTCCTATACATGGTGAAACCCACCCATGTGCTAATAGGATGTGACAGCTGCACCCCCAACAAAGCCTCCCCGCCCTCCGTTCTCTTCAGAGGTGAACGCCTCCTGCTTGGGAGGTGCTGACAGGCCCTTTGAGAAAGGTGAACCCAGGGAAGTCTCAACGTAGAGGCAGTGTGACCGCCCAGGCTCCCCAAGGACCACCCCATGCCACCAGTGGGTGTATGTGGGGGGAGGGAGGGGGCTCATCACATTTCCACCTTTTCATTCAGACCAAAATATGTTCCTGTCAGAAGGTGTGATATCCTTTCCATGAAGTTTTTTATTTTTTCTAAAACAGGGTTAAAACATTTTTTAAAAATCAAGATCCAGAAGCTGGGGATCCGAAAGGCGCCCCCTCCGTGAGCCTGGGACTCATCTGGAACCTCACGCTGTTACCACCCCTGAGGCAGAAGGGAAAATATCTTTTCTACAGGGTTTTCCTTGTTTCTTTGCCCTCTTTGAGTGAATAAACATGTGATCCCAAGCTAACTTTTCTGAGTCTTAAGAGAAATAAAATTCTTTTAATTCTTGCTACAAGTACATCCTTCCCAACATACTTGGGTTAGAGGAAAGGAAATACCCAGTGAACCGGAAAGAAAAATAGAATGGTCTCTTCCCCAAATCTCCTAAACCACACAGCCAGCCCTTTGCTCAGTCGCCACTGGCTTTGAGTCCAAAGGAAGAAGACACGGGAAAAAATCAGGGCCGAGACCAGCCGGCGTATGCAGCCCCTGCTCAGCAGGAACCCCCGTGGCAGTGAAGGGAGGCTGACTAAGTGTAAGAAGGAACCGCATCAGGTGACAGGGCTGCCGATGTTTCCCCATGCTTTACTAGTATTATCCACACCGCCTCTACACCCAAAGGCGCAACCCCCAGGCGAGACTACAACACCATCCCATTGGTGCTGATCCCGCTGCAAACATTTTGGTAAGAGTTCTTCTGAAATTGTTTCTGCATGCGATGAAGCCCTCCTGCCATGTAGGTACTGGGGGAAGTGTGTGGATGAGTTTATCGAGCCAGTTAAAAAGAGACATGTTCTCTGCCTTCCCTAGTGTATTGTTACTGGGAAAGAAAGGGAAAAAGGTCAGGAAAATTCTGAAGGGGCTGGAAAATCCTCCAAACGAGTAGTCCTCAAAGTGTGGCCCCTGACTGGCTGCCTCTGCATCACTGGGGAAGTTTGAGAAACGCAAATTCTCCACCCCATTTCAGACCTACCAAATCAGAATTTCTAAACATCCCCATGGTTTTTAAAAGTCACTTTATTTCTTCATGAAAAAATAACTACTCACGCCTTTGGACTTCTTTTTAGTCCTCATCTGGGGGCTCTTGTGTGAATGAATCCTGTTCTCTTCGTTCTACACCACACGATTTCACACTAATACAGAATAACCCAGTCCTGCCTTCCTGTGTGTCATTAGGCTGCCCCGTGCGAACTGGGTCACTTCAGTGGCTCACTGATCTGGTTTTCCTGCAGAGAAAAAAGGAAAATTACTCAGTGCAATTTCCCCCGAAGAAATAGCTTGTTTCTCATTTTTAATTAGTTGCTCCTCTCAGAAACTTTATTAGAGTTAAACCAGGATTTCTTTTCCTGTGGGAGAAAAGGAGCTATTCTTTAAGATATCCTGGGGGTGGGGGTGAGCATGGGGGCGAGCAGAGGTGGTAGTGAAGTCCAGAGCAGATTGGAGGTGGGGACCAGGAGAGGTGCCCTCGGAGGAAACAAAGCTGGAAGCCACAGTAAGAGGAGGCCTGTCTGACTCTATTCAAGATGTACTTAGTCTTCATAAAACCATTTTGGGGGCTTTTTAAAAAGTGAATTCAAGTAAATGAAGAAGTATTACATGACAATAGAAGTGCTCCTGCCCTTCCATTTCACCATGGAATGATTTGGCATTGATTAGAGGTTTGTGAGTTTGGTACAGATTCATGTCAGGAAACAGTACACGAAAATTCTAACTTCGTCAACCATTTCTGATGACTGTTGAGAGGTGGCAAAACTTAAAACATTTAAGAAACCAACAATTGCTTGGGGAAACCCTGAAAAACTTTTCAAGTTTCCCTAACAGATTTGTTCCCACAGAAAAGGGGTGTGCACTCACCTGGAGGTCATGCAGCTGGGGTCCATGCCCAGCTCTGTCAGGGAATCATGGAGTTGAACTTGGGTACAGTCTTGTCCTCCCACAGCCCTTGACTCCTCATCTGTAAGATCGAGGGTTGGGATTCTCAGCCTCAAAAACCCACTTCAGCCGCTGTTTCCTAAGAGACTATAAAAACTTAGTAAGTGGAAACAAATGAAATGTCCATCAAAGGATGACTGACTTTAAGAATGTGGTATATCCATACAATGGAATATTATTCAGTCATGAAGGGAATAAAGTGCTGACACATGTCATAACGTGAATGAACCTTAAAAATATTACGCTAAGTGACACAAACCTGTCACAAAAGACCACTTATAGATCTCCACTTTCAGAACAGGGAATTCTTTAGAGAAAGTAGATTTGTGCTTGCTTACGGCTGGGAGGATGGGTAGAGGGGGCAGATAAGGAGATAATAGCTACAGTATGGAGTTTCTTTTGGAGGTGGTGAAAATGATTTAAAATTGACTATAGTAACTGTCATTCAGGTCTGTGAATACCCTAAAAACCATTGAATTGTATACTTTAATAGGGTGTACTGTATAGTATGTGAATTATATCTCAATAAAGCTATTACAAAGAAAGTCTATAAAAAACGACCCTTTGCATAAGTTGCTAAGTGTTTGATAAACAACAAACTCATATAGTTAGACAAGAACACCTTTATGAGGTAGAGAAGGATGATTATTTCATATGAAGCAAGTTTCACAGGGCTTGACATCACTCCCCATGTGCTAAAATCTAGAGAACACATTGACCCCCCGGCCTTTGGGCACGGAGAGGGAACGGCCCAAACCCAACAACGAGCAGAGCAGCAGAGAAATGAGGTGAGGAACAGTGACACGCAAATCAGCGTAAGGAGCTGACTCTGCACAGGGGAGGGTGGCGATGTGAAAACGGGCCTGGAGGACAGCTGCTGCACAGTGACCACGGAAGGCATGGAGCGGCCAGGCCAGCTACAGCGAGGACAGGATGGCGAAAGAGCAAGCACTGGCAGGTCACTTGGCAACACGAGTGTTGAGGGGCCAAGGACAGACCAGGGGTGTGGGCCGGAAGCAATTACTAGATCAGCCAGCTCTACAGCCACCACCGTGCGGGAGCCCATCTGCCAGCTGAAGGGCTTTTTCCGGTCACAGGACCACGGCTGGCACTCAGCAAAATGCCTGAACCCACAAAAGCAAGATCTGAAAACTGACCAAGCCAAAAAGCAGCACTCTGGTCACACCTTGACTGAAGTTCCAAATTGAAAACAGACGCACACATCTGCTTTCTCCTTTGACAAAAATTACATGTGGTGCCAGCGTACTGCAGAGCAGGCAGGTGGGCTGAGTGACCGTGGGCCAAACAAGCAAGACCCTCAGCCATCCTCCCATAAGGCCCAGCGGACAGCCAGACCACGCCGATCCATGAGCTCCAGCAGGTATGCAGAGTCTGGGATTTTCAGGGAAGGGGCTGTAGAAGGGGACCCAGGACCAGCAGACAGCTTGAATTTTAAACCCTCATATGAGGGCTCCCTGCACTCTCCAATCTGGTCAGCCCAAGGCAGTGGAAAGCATGGTGTAGGACCAACAGAATCAGCGTGGCCTGAGAACTTAGACATGCAGACTTCGCCTGAGGCAGAAATTCCAGGGTGGGCCCAACAGTCTGCCTGTAGAACCTGCAGAACTGTCACTAAGCCACTCCTGACTGCAGTGGCCCTGGCCTTGAGCACCTGAGTTGAATCCTGTGACTGTGGAGTTAGAGGGTCAGCAGGGGCTGTGCCTGAGGAAGACAAATACCCAAGTGATTTGCACCAAGGACAAAAGCCCTCCAAGCTTCCCCTGAACTCTCCTTGCCTGTGCCACCCCAGGGTGGCTCCTCCTGAGAGCACCCCCGGAAGGGTGAGCCAAGACCTCATGAAAACACTTTGCTTGTCCCACCCCACACAGCCCTTCACATACCCCACAAGATGATGATTCCTTGTAGCAGGGCACCCCTCCCATAGTACTGTTTCATTGATGAAGTCCAGTTATAGATGTGCGTGCTTTATATATTTCACACAAGAACCTTGCGAGGAAGGGCCCTCCCTGCAGAGCTGAGGAAACAGAGGCTGGCTGGAGATCACTTGATGGGAGAGAGGGCTACCGGGACTGCACCGTGTTTTCTCTCTCTCAGGCCAGAGTTCCTCCCCTCCAGGCACTGCCCGCCCTCCTGACAGCGAGCTCCTAACAGGGGACTCGGTTGACTCAAAAGACTGTAGAGACTTTGGGGCCTGCAAAATGCAAAAAGAAGAAAATGTAGTGGATTTCTTTGTTCTTTCTCTGAGGGGTCCTCTATTCCTTCCAGAGTCTATTATATTACCAGCCTGGGCCATGAGGCACTTCTGCTCATGAGCCCCCCGGCCGGGCGTGTGTGTTGAGTCTGTGGGCGCGCGCCCAGGAGCCCCCACCACGCATACACCCTTGTTTCTGGCCTGTTAGCCTCAAGGCAGTCTTTGCTCCCAGCTTTGGACCGTTTGGCCTGCATGGGGCCTCTATCTTGTATCCTGCACCACTTCCCAGGCCCCCAGTTCTGAATTCCAGTAAATCCTCCACTGTGTTCTTATTTGATAGCAGTGGAGGCAGGTAGTGTTTCACTTAATAACTAGTTGTTGGAGAAATCATTCCATAATGTTCTAGCATTCCACAGCCATATATGTGTGCATGGGGGAGAGAGAGAGACAGACAGAGAGACAGAGAGAGAGAGAATGAATTGTTGCATGCAGAGGAAACACGTGTGTACTGTGTGTCTCCATTACAGTGCACGTTAACTTGTTAAAGGCTCTGAGAATTTCTGCAATCAAGAAACCTACCGAACTTCATTTGCCCATTTCCCCCAAAAACGTACTTGATTACAGAACTGTTTTCCACGGGACAACGGTTTGTTTCTCACAGGACATGAGTATTCCGTGGAACACATTAGGTATGCTGGGATGAGCGTTCTCCTGCATTCTGAGCTTCTGTCTGTGGTCTGAAGTATGCTCCCTGCAGCCTTCTGCGGCCCTCAGCTCTGGTTCTTGGGTTGCCCCATAGCCCAGCTTTCTGGGTGTGGGACCTCCCTCTCTCTGGAGCCTGGCTGCTTCTCATTGGCCCTCCCCCATTGTGAGGAAGGATGGAATAATCTCTCCTCCTATTTGGAATCCCAGACCCTCTCAGGCTCCTCACTGAGTTCCTGGTTTCCTGTCTGAAAGATGTTTCTGGTGTTTCCTTAATTCTAGGACAGTCTTGAGCTTGGCGACTGGCTAGACCTTTCCTGGGGAAGGACCCAGGGAAGCCCCCACCTCTTCTGCTCCAGGGTCTCTGTGGTAAAGCATGGGTCAGACGTGGTTTCCCACTTGTTCAAGATTTACAATCACAGAAACGCTGCCACTGTCCAGGGACATTAAATTTGAAACTTGTAGGAACCAACTAGAATGCAGACCTGGGTTTGGGAGGGAGGTCGGGGCCAGGACTAGAGTACAGAGTGCAGGAGGGAGACAGTGAGAGACAGCGAGGCTTCTTAAAGTCAGGGGAGGGAAGACTCAAAATCACAGACATTAAAGAGACAGCAGTTCAGAGGATAATAGGAGAGGCTTGATTTACGAGGATCAAACTCCAAAGGGAATGATCTGAGAGTTTGCTTGGCACCCTCCACCTGAAAAATCCCTCATTCTATTCTCATTAAACCCATTAAATTGAGTACAATTTGTGAAGGGCTAGAGTCAGCACTGCAAATACTGGGAAATTCCACAGTACAAAAAGAGGAGGTAAACACCAAAGTTACCACTTCAAATGCTTAGCAAAAATACAAAGAAAAGAATTGATGGAACAGATAAAACTTCTCAAAAAATAACATTTCAGAGAGTGTTTTGCTGAATGTTTCGCTTTTGGGAAGGAAAACACATATGAGGTAACTTCTATTTATTAATTGCAAGTAAGATTTTGGTAATCTCTTAGAACATTTATAAGAACTTTAGAATTTCTTATAAATGATAACTCATTTTTAAGCTTAGGATGACTTTCAGCTCACTATTTACAGGTACCATTTAAACTGTGCAAACTATCCCCAATCCACTCACCACTCACTTCCAAGCACTGTGAGTTTTTGAGCTCTTTATCAACAAGAAAATACTTTTTATTCCAGTAAAGATGTCCTACAGGAACACAGCAAATATATGCAGGGAGACGACCCCCATATGGAATTATCTTCTGGAGGGCAGGCCCCTTGCAGTACAGTCCCCTGCTAGGTAGGTGAGTGTTCTATGAACCCATCTGTATCAGTGTACTAGCTGGTGGTGTTGTGAGAGGCTGCATTCGGTTTCAGTGAATTTTTTTTGGAAGGTTCTTGCAACACATTTGTCCATTTCATGATAGCACACTTGCCAACACCACACTGAGTGTTCAACAGTTTTGGGCCAAAAATGGTATGACCCCTGTGCCCCACCCTCCCTGTTAACCTGATCTTGCCCCAAGCAACTTTTCTTTTTTGTTTCCCCTGATGAAAAAAGTTCTCAAAGGGAAACATTTTATTGATGTGGAAGAGGTGGAACAAAAAATGGCAGGAGCACTAAAAGTCATCAAAATCAACAAGTTCAAAAACTATTTTGAGCAGTGGAAAAAATGTCTTGATAGGTGTGTTGTATCAAATGGAGAGTACTTTGAAAGTGACTGAAGTTTAAACATGTAAGAATAAACACAATTTTTTATAAATAAATTACAGTTTTTTGGTTCCCCCTTCATATTAGAGAGAACAATTGCAATTAGTTTTTAAAAATTAGATTTAAAAATAAAAATATAGGTTGAAAATGTATTCTCTCAATATCAGCTGAAAATGGAGTAGAGGAAAGAAGAGAGGAGAAATAATGATCTTAGTTATCGTGAACAATCTACCATCCAGGACAGAATAGATGCTTTTTCCTTGCATTGAACGAGAAGCCTTTACTATTCCTCTTTGAGGCATTGGCAAAACATCACTTCTGAGACAATGGCACCAAGCCTAATGTACTCACTGTCACAAAAGCCTGAGATTACCTTATATTTCTCCTTAATCGGCCACCTCATGAGAGTTGCTGCAGGTAAAAATCAAAGTGTGTCCCCCTGCTATCTTTAGCTCTTGTTAAGAAAGAGCTGGTCTCTTGTCTTCCAGCTGCTTATAGGCCTGCATGCAGCTTCTCTCTCGCACTTCCTCAAATGTAGCACCTGCACTGTAACACCAACAAAGACAGCAAGGGGTCCGGCTGGGTACAGGTGCAGCATGCTCCAGCGGGGCCTGCACGCACGTCTGTGACCCACGGAGATAACTGCTCCTGGGCCAGTTCTGAGAATGGCTGTCTTTGTTGGCAAAAGTCTCTCATCCACAGAGCTTGTAAAGACAAAAATCAAGACAAAGTGTTAGCAATGAAACACTCAGTCCCTTCCCTGTTCTTCTATAGACACCTATTTTAAAATGCATCTGGGATTTGTTTTAACCAGGTGTGGTAAGACACACAGACATGGAAGTTCTTACTCGCAGGTCCTCAGAAGTGGGAGGCATGGCATGCCGATCGGGGCCACACAGCGAAGCACCAGGGTTCGTCAGGAGGCAGAAGGAGTGAGGGGAAAGCATAGGCAAAAGGCTTCACTGGGGGTTTTGCCAAAAGGAATGGTCAGGCAAGATAAACTGTTTAGGATTGCCTAGTCTAAATCATTTCAGTAGGCTCTGGGCTAAATGACCAGGAACACCCTAGGTCCCTGGTTGTCCATTTCCTGGACTTGGAGTTATTTAGGGCCCAGGGAATACAGGCTTGCTGTGTGAGAGTTAGACAAAGGAGGTGATTGGGATATGGACTTTGGATTGGTTGATTTACATATAAAGTGCATGCTCACAGGCCAGTTATTTGCTGTCTCTGGATAAGAAATTAGCTAGCTCGGAAAGGGGAATTCTCTCTGGGATTAGCAAAGCCCAAAAATGTTAGAGCACCGTAAAATACAGACAAGTTAAAAAATGATTAATACACCCCTGATGTTCCTTCCTGACATTCTCATTTCCTCCTGCTTCCTCTCCAACAAGGGACGGGTCTGGTCAGTGTGAGCTCTTTACCCCCAGATGTGCGGTACCAGCTCCTCACCTGTGCAGGAACCCTTACCATGTTGCTGAAGCATCCTGGTTAAGAACCAGAGTTAGACATCCGTGTGTCAGAATCACTTGAGGAATACATTAAAAATATAGTTCCTTGGTCCCACTCCAGACCCACACAATTAGAAGTTTCCAAAGTGGAGCCAAGCACGGCGGAACGATCCATAAGTATGGTATCTATCTCCATTTATTTAGGTCTCCTTTGATTTCTCTTTCATTTCTGTGATGGTTAGTTTTATGTGTCAAATTGACTGGGTCCCAGGGTGCCCAGATATCCTGTTGAACATTATTTTGGGTGTGTCTGTGGGGTTGTTTCCACATGAGATTAACATTTGAATCAGTAGACTAAGTAAAGAAGATTGCCCCCCCCAATTATGAGTGGGCCTTATTCAATCCTTTGAAGGGTTAAGTAGAACCCAAAAGTAAAGACAGAGCTTGCTGACTTTGAGCTGTCTCTGCCTTCGGACCCAGTTTGGAATTTGCACTATCAGCTCTCCTGGTTCTCAAGCCTGCCGACAGTATATCCTATTGATTCTGTTCCTCTGGAGAACACAGAGTGATGCACCCAGCATTTAGACTTTTCAAACTCCACCCTTGAAGATGCCCATGTATCTGACAGGTCTACTGCGAAGAACCTAAGATTTCATCCCAACTTTTTCCATGTTTGCCTTAGGTGAATAAATTGTCTTTTAAAGAATAGCCTTAGGTGGCTTAGACTCTGATAAAATTCAGCTATTTTGTTGATGCCCATCTCAATACTTTTGTTTTATCTTTGGCCGTATTTAAATATAGGATTTAATGGAGTTTAGTGAAAAAATTAGTGGGAAGCATGAACATAAAAAGAAAAATTTAAGCGAAAGGGAAAGTAGAAATGAAACTATTTAGAATATAGTTCTACTATATTCCTAACATTTCAGAATGTAGTAGCTGCTTGCAAATGTGTGTGGCTGTGTAGTTTATAAATGTCTATGCACAGTATTAATTAGATGGCCATAGAGCATAACAACAGGCTGGCTAATGTTATTGGGGCTTTTACTGCAGCTGCTATTGTGAAAGAAATTATCTGTTAGATGGATTTAAAAATGCTGACAAAATGTGGGTTTACACCTCAGTATCAACATGTGCCAGAACAAACACACCTTCAGAATGTAAATGCATTGTTTACTTAGTGCACTAACATTAACTACAGCAGGTGATCAGCCTTTACAAGAACAAATACAACAGGATCCCGATGATGATTCTTATTTTGGCTATTTTTAGTTTGAGACTTTGATTGTTTGCATTTTATCATTGTCATGATTTTAAATAATTCAGATTTTAAAAATAGTTTATAGAACATGTAAGCATGCTTAGATATTTAATATTAAAACCTATTTTAAGCCCTGGCTGGCGTAGCTCAGTGGATTGAGCACGGGCTGCGAACCAAAGCATCGCAGGTTCGATTCCCAGTCAGGGCACATGCCTGGGTTGCAGGCCACAGCCTCCAGCAACCGAACATTGATGTTTCTCTCTCTTTCTCCCTCCCTTCCCTCTCTACAAATAAATAAATAAAATCTTTAAAAAAAAACCTGTTTTAGTCATTTGAGAGAAATGTAAGGAATTGCAAATTTGGGGGGCTGCCTCTCTGGCATTGTAAAACTAAACTTTCATTAAGCAGATGTGAAAAAAATATGCCTTGTAATTCTATCAAGTGCTTCAGATCTGCAGATTTAAACCTGGGCGTGTAACCTGCCTTTCCCTGTCCCTTCTCAGCCATGAAGTCTTCTCTGCCTCAGAGTTTTCCTTTCTCCTGACTGCCTGGTGCACAAGGTCAGAAGTACACATTGTCTTTTATGCCTCTGTGTGCATTGTCCCAATTGGTGTAACTTTATATTAAGTCATAAAATCATATAGTATAAATAAAGAAGTACAAATTTGTTCTTTTTAATCAGAATCATTTTTTTAATTTAAAATTGTTTTGGCTATTCTAGGTCCTTTGTATTTGCCTATAAACTTTAGAGTCAGCTTGCCAATTTCTGCAAAACTTCTTTTGGTATTTTGATTGGAAATGCACTGAATCTATAGACCAACTTGAGGAGAGTTGACATCTTAATAACACTGAGTGTTTCCATCCATAAGTATGGTATATATTTCCATTACCTAGGCCTCATTTAATTTCTGTAAACAACATTTTACATTTTCATTGCAACGGCATTGCACATATTTTGCTAAATTTATCCCTAAATATTTCATGATTTTGATATCATTATAAACAGTATTATTAAATTTGAGTTACCAATTATTCATTGAGTGTATATAAAAATTCAATGATTTTTGTATACTGGCCTTGTATCCTGCAAACTTGCTAAACTCATTTATTAGTTCTAGATCTCTTACAGAGTTCTTAGAATTTCTTTACATATAAATCATGTCATCTGTAAGTAAATACAGTTTTATTTCTTTATTTTCTGGTCTGTATGTGTTTTCTTTCTTACTAGACTGGCTAGGAGCTGTGCAGTATTGAATAGAAGTGATAGGAGTAAACATGCTTGCTCTGTTCCCAGTCTCAGAGGGAATGCATTCAGTCTTTCTCTGTCTAATGTGTGGTTAACTGCAGTGGGTTTTTGTTGTTGTTGTTGCTGTTTATCTAGATGAGAATATTTTCTTCTATTCCTAGTTTGCTAAGAAGTGTTGCTGTTGTTTTAGCAGATCGATATTGAATATTATCTAACGCTTTTTGGGCATTAGATGTGTTGAGATGGGCATACCATTTTTCTATTTTTAGTCTGTTTAATGTGATGGAGTATATTGACTGATTTTTGTGCATTAAACCAACTTTGCATTCCTGGGGTGAACTGCACTTGGTGCTAATGGTCATCTCTGTATATTGTTAGATTTATTTTGCTAATATTTTTAAAAAATTTTTGTATCTTTGTTCAAGATAGATATTGTTCTTGAGTAATTCTTATGTGCCTAAAATCTGCATTATTTTATTTTGATTTTCACAAAAATCTTGTAATATGTCAGTGTATCTTAAAGTGGATATAGACAAGCACTTATACCGACTCTCTTATTTTTACTACTTGTATTGATAATTTTTTATGAGAAAACTGAGGCTTAAGAAATGAATGGCTTGTCTAGGTGCTAGATGTGGGATGCAAACCCAGATCTGTCTCTATGTTCATCTTTCCGTTAGAGGGAAGTGATTTCTTTTTTCCCCTGTGTAAGTCCTCACTGTCAATTAGAAATGCATGTGGCTGCACAGAACAAAAAGTCCAACATACCATGGCTTATTCAAATGGATATTTCATTGTTCTCTGATTTTCAAAGTTCCAGATGTATGAAGTTCAGAGTTAGCACAATGACTCCTTATATCCCCAGGGACCCAGACTTCTTGTCTTTCCACTCAGCCGCCTTTAGGGTTCGGCTGTCCCCTCATGGGCACAGGTTGATGGGTTCACCTCCAGCATTGTGACAAGTTCTAGGCAGGAAAGAGAGGATGGGCAAAAAGCAAAGGAGAATCAACTGGTGTCCAAGTGTGCCCCCTTTTGAAGAATGTCCCAGAAATAGCAATTAATTATTTCTGCTTATACCGCATTGACCAGACCTGTGTCACATGGGTATCCCTAGCTGCAGGAAAGACTGGGAAATGTAGGTCTTCCCCAAAGCACACTGTCCACCCCCTCAGGGTACATAGCTGCCTTGTACAAAACTAGGTAAGAACAGTAAGAAAAGGACAAAAAAATAATATTAAATGAATATCTAGCAATGTTGGCCACAATGTCTCTCAGGGGAGAACTGACTACTCAAGAATCAACTGCCATAGTACATTGATTAGAAATGAGTGGAGTTCTGCACAGACCACTTCCCACAGTCCACTAGATGATAGTATAACCCTAGGGTTATACGTGAGTTTGCCTGAATTTCAGTCAAGCTGGCTCTCCTTAGAGGTGTGGCTTATGTCTCTAGCTCAAGCCTTTCAAAAATGAAGATTCTGTGAGACCATTTGCAGTGTAAGAAGCCTGAACAAGAGGCTGAAAAAAAGACCTGAGTCAAAATTTCACCAAGGCTAATTTAATGTAGGGGCTGGCCTGCTGCCAGTGTTTAGAAATAAAATTTTATTGGAAAACAGGCATGCCCATTTGTTTAAATATTGGCTGTTTTTGGTCTATAGCAGTATTAAATATTTGAAGCTGAGACCTATGTCCCACAAAACCAAAAATATTACTATTTGGTTCTTTGCATAAAAAGTCTGCCAACCTCCGCTCTAGAGTAATACTGCTCAGTAGAACCTTCTTTGATAATGAAAATGTTCTGTATCTGTTCAATAGGGTGGCAGCTAGCCACCTGTAGCTGTTGAGTACTTAAAATGTGGCTTGTAGAACTGCAAATTTTAAATTTTATTTAATTTTAATGAATTTAAATAGCTTCATATAGTGGGTGACTACTGTATTAGACAGTACAGATATAAAATGTCAGCATCTTCTAATTGCAAATGATATATCCAATAAAGGGTTAATATTTAAAATATATAAAGAACTCATATAACTCAATATCCCCCCCAAAAAAAGCAAACAATGTGATAAAAATGAACAGAGGACCTGAATAGACAAGAAGACATATAGATGGCCCACAGACACATGAAAAGATGCTCCACATCACTAATCATCAGGGAAATGCAAATTAAAACTACATTGAGATATCACCTCACACCTGTTAGAATGGCTATTATAAAAAAGACAACGAATGACAAGTGCTGGTAAGGATATAGAGAAAAGGGAACCTAGCACACTGTTGGTGGGAACATAAATTGATGTGGCCACTATGGAAAACAGTATAGACTGTCCTCAGAGAATTAAAAGTAGAACTACCATATGACCAAGCAATTCCACTTCCGAGTATTTACCAAGGAAAATTAAAACACTAATTCAAAAAGTTACATGCACCCCTATGTTCAGTTTTTACAATAGCCACGATACGGGAGCAACCTAAGTGCCCTTCAGTAGACAAGTGGATAAAGAAGATATGGTACATATATTCAATGGACTATTACTCAACCACAAATGAGAATGAAATCTTGCAATGTTCTATAACATGGACAGACCTAGAGAGTATTATGCTTAGTAAAATAAGTCAGATAGAAAAAAGGCAAATGCTGTGTAATTTTATTCATAAGCAGAACCTAAAAAACAAAACAGACAAAAAACAAACAGACTCATAGATACAGAGAACAAACTGATTGTTGTCAGAGGGGCAGGGGAGGGGTTAGGTGGAAAAGGTGAGGGCGATTAAGAGGTACACACTTCCAGCTATAAAATAAATAAGTCGAGGGATATAATGTACAGCATAGGGAATACAGCCAATAATATGGTAATAACTATAAACAATGGCAGATGGTTACTAGACTTACTATAGTGATCACTTGGTAAGGTAAATTAATGTTGAGTCACTATGCTGTACACGTGAAGCTGATATCATAGTGTATGTCAACTATACTTTAACATACAAATAAATATGTCAAATGTCAGTGTATCTTAAAGGGGACATAAGCCTTGAAATTCCCTGTCAGCCAGGCACTTTGGCTGACTTTTGTTTTGTTATTATTACCTCCTATATTAACAAATCCCTTATAGCTTTGCAGCTGAAGAAATAGAGACTCATCCAAATTAACAGCTTGCCCATGGTTACAGTCTCAGTTAGCAACAGAGCCCAGAGTTGAACAGGGTCTCCACAGGCCAGGGTATAATACAAGTGCTTGCCAAGAGGTGTGGCGAACCTGTATTTTGGTTCTTTCAGAGCTTGGGACTGCTGTGGAGGAGTTATGCTGCGTGTAGTCCTGGCCTCAGTGCAAGGCTTGTGATTGACACCTGCCCATCCTCAGGCCCCTGTTCTTATTCTTGTGTAAGATGACAGAAGATTTCCACTCTAAAAGATACTCAATATGTTATCATAAATTGTCTTCTTGGGAAGTATCCAGAGAGCTGTTTATGCTTCGGACTACTCATTAAGATGTACTCTCTCTGGAGAGAAAAAATAAAGGGTCCCTAATGACTCCCATCGCTTTAGTGGGGTGGGGGAACAGTACATGTACTTACACTGTGGTGCCAAGAGGAACCAGAATGGGGGCTCAAAAACTGTGACTGACTGAAGGACTCTTTCAGCCAACTATAAATGCTTCTACCCTGAATGCCAGCAAGGAATTAGCCCAGTGGGTGTACGAAAGGCAGTGCTCCTTTCTCTGTGATGTGAGCCCGTGGACACACTCTGCTTCTCCTTACTTAGTTAGGCAGGAGGGGTCTTTAGCTATTATTAGGTTGGTTGTAAAACACCATTCCTCTCCCTCCCTCCTTCCTCCCTGCCTTCCCAGTTCTCTGTTCACAGGGGACTGCAAACCTGCTCTCCCCATGAAATGAAATCATGGGGAAAAAATATCATTTGTGCTCCTACCCATGTCGGCAGGGAAGGAGAGGGGGCCCTGGCTGTGTGAAAAGGCCTGAGTCATGCAGGGGTGGTTTCTGACCCTGGCGTGGGCCTGCACTCTGTGGAGGTTAACACAGATTTTAATGTGCTAGGGGTGCCCATAACCAAAGGAATCCTGTGATGCAGCCTCAGCAGGAAGGGCACAGTTAACAATTGTAACAAAACACAGAATGTACTTAGAAATAAGCCTCATATTCCATGTGTGAGACCTATATAAATACAACAAAAAGGCTTTATGAGAGACATAAATGCAGAAGGACACCGCAGAAGCCCAAATGTGGAAATGGGGCCTGAGAGGACTGCTAAATAATTAATAAAATGCCACCTGTTCTCTCATTACGCGTAATAATGGGTAATAATAACTCTACTGACAGAGCTGTGGCCAAGATTAAATGAAATAGTGCAAATGAAGAGCTTAGCACTGTACCTGACCCAAGGTAAATAGTGCTCAATATATGTTGACTATTATGATTATTGGCTAATTTTAATCAAACAAAACACTTTTAAAGGGGAGCTAAGAAAAGGAGTTTTACGGATGTTTAAGTATGACCTAAAACAAGGAGTAAAAGCAGCAGGCTACTGATGAAAGAAGCGCAACAGAAGACAGGGGCCGCAGCCACGCTGGCGCTCCAGACATGCTTCCCAGTGAGAAATGTGTGCTCGGGCGCCCAACCTGCACGTGGCCCGGGACAGCTGTGAATGCGGCCCAACCCAAAATCGTAAATTTACTTAAAACATCACGAGATTTTTGTGTGTGTGATTACGTGCTGCAGGGTATTTAATGTGTAGCCTGAGACACCTCTTCTTCCTGTGTGGTCCAGAGATGCCAAAAGGCTGAACATCCCAGAGTGGTGCTCTAAGAAATTCAAGTGCAAAATCATAGTCATTGCTGATTTGAACCCTAAAATCACCCCCACAAAATTAATTAATTTCTACTTCTTTTTAAATGTGGAATTAATATTTTTTAAAAACCAGCTGTTTTCTCCCTCTCCTTCTCTCCATCCCCACTCCCCAGACCAATCCCTTCACTTCTGTCCTGTACCAAGGAAAGGCCAGGGCAGGACACAGAGAGCAGGCAGCTGTCTGCAACCGGAGGAGGGAGCTCTCATCAGACACCAGCCACGGAAGCACTTTGATCTGGGAGCTTCTAAGTCTCTAGGACTATGAAAAATAAGTACCTGCTATTTACATTTTTCTAAAAGCCAACTTTATGCATCGCTTTTAGTTATTGACCTATACGTTTTGACAAATGCATACACCTGGGGATTGATCACCCCAAACTAGATACAGAAACTTTGCATCATTTCAAAATATTCCTTGTGCTACTTTTAGTCAGCCCCCGCCCCCGCCCCACCCCACGTCCTACCTGCTCTCTACCACCTTCAGCTGGTTTTCTGTGTAGAGTTTCATAACAAACAGAGTCCCAGAGTATGTACTACTATGTGCCTGGCATCTTTCATTCAAATTAATGTTTCTGAGATTCATTCATGTTATATGTATAGAAGCTTGATTTTTATTTTTATTTATTATTTTTTCATTGTATGAATCCTTCACATTTTATTTATTCAGTCATCTGTTAAGGCTCTCCTCGTTTTTTTTGTATTCTGATTTTTTCATTCTGTTCTGTTTGAATGTTTATTTCTTCCTTCTGGTCCAAACCATTGATATGAGTCCCAGTTTCCTTCCTGTCACTGTTGGTTCCCTGTACATTTTCCTTTATTTCACTTAGCATAGCCTTCCCTTTTTTCTCTATTTTGCATCCATACTCAACCATTTTCATGAGCTTCCTGATTACCAATGTTTTGAACTCTGCATCTGATAGGTTGGCTATCTATTCATCAATTAGTTGTATTTTTCCTGGAACTTTGGTCTGTTCTTTCACTTTGTCTCAGTGCGCCTGTTACATAGTAAGGGGTGGAGCCTTAGGTATTCACCAGGGTAGGGCAACCCATGTTGCTGTGTTGTGCCACTTTATGTGGAGGACGGGTCCAAAAAAGAACAACGCCACTTGCTCATCTCTCAGCCAGCTTTCAGTCACTTCCTCCACTACCCATAGCAAATTGGGCCCTTCTGGTGCTGTTCCTCAGGTGAGTGGGTTTGTGTATGTTCTAGGACCCTGTGGGTCTCTCTAGTGGACTCTCCTGTGAAGCCGGAAGTTTCTCCTGCCCCCTCAACACCCACAGGTGTTTTTAGTCAGAGGTTTTGAAACTTTATTTCCCAGGCACTAGAATCCTGGGTTGCACAGTCTGCCTTGCTTCCCAGTCATTCCTCCTTGTTTATCCACACGCAACTGTGGGACTGGCCGTTCCACCAGCCACCCCATCTCCCACCTGCGACCCCCAGCCACTGCCTTGCTGAGAGTCCTCTCCACCCGAAGCATATATCTTTTTCAACTCCTTGGTTGTTGGACTTGCATACAGTTCGGTTTTCTGGTAGGTCTGGTTGTTTTTTGTTTTTAAATTTGTTGCTGTCCTTCTTTTGGTTGTGCAAAGAGGCAAAGTATATCTACCTACACCTCCATTTTGGCCGGAAGTCTGAGTATATCATGGTATTTCATTGTGGATTTAATTTGCATCTGTCTGATGACTAATAATTTTGAGCATTTTTCATGTGCTCATTGGCTTTTTGTACATCTTGTTTTGAAAAATCCTTGTTCAACACTTTTGCCCAGTTTTTACGGAGTCATTTGTTTTCTTACTGAGTTCTTAATATCTTCTGAATACAAGCCTTGTATGATAATAGATAGATAGAAATACCCTCAAAATATTCACACATACATTTATATTTGATAGTGAATATATTTATAAATATAAACATATTTTATATGTGGTATAATATATAAGATATATTTATATATAATTTATAGTATAAAATACATAAATTGGTGAATATTTTATTACAGTTTGTGACTTGTCTTTTCATTTTCTTAAGAGCAGAGCTTTTGGTTTTTAATAAGTCTAGTACCTCAATTTTTTAATGGTGTGCAGTTTTTGTGTCCTAAAAACTCAATGTCCACCCCAAAGTCACAAGGATTTTTCTCCTATATTTCCTTCCAAAAGTTTTACAATTTTAACTTTCTTTTTTTAGGTCTGTGTACCATTTGATTTAATTTTGCATGTGGTATGACGTAGGATTGTAGGTTTGTTCTTTTTCAAATGGATATCAGCATCATCAGTTGAAAAGACTATCTTTTTTCATTGAATTACATTAGCACATTTACTGAAAATCCAGTGACCATGTGTGTATGGTTCTATTTTGAGGCACTTATTCTGTTTCAATAATAGATGTAACTATCTTTATGCCATACCAAACTGTAACTACAATAAGTCTTAAAATCAGGTAGTATAAAATCTCCAAGTTGGTACTTTTTCAAAATAGCTTTGGCTATTCAAAGTTATTTTGTTTTCTATATAAATTTTAGAATCGACTTTTTCATTTCAATTTTTAAAAATGCCTGCTAGAATTTTGATTTGATTTGCATCAACTCTACTCATCAGTTTTGGGGAACGTGACACCTTAACAATATTGAAGCTTCTAATCCATGAACATGGTATAGTTCTCCTTTAAGTAAGTATTCTTCCATTTCATAATTTTCTGTATAGAGGGCTTGAGTGCCTTTGTTAAATTTACACCAAAGTATTTTATCTTTTTGATACTATTATAAATAAATAAGCGGTGTTGTTTCTGTTAATTGTTTAGGGTGTCCTACAGACACGATCATGTCATTTATGAACAGAGTCTTACTTCTCGACTCCAGTTTGTATAGCTTTTATTTCTTCACCTTGCCTATTGCACTGCATAGGATCTCCAGTAAAATAATGAATCAGTTGTAAAAGTGGAAATCCCTAGTGTCCTCTCGACATCAGGGGGAAATGTTGATGCTCACCATTAGGTATGTTGTGAGTTATAGGACTGTTATAGGTGCCCTTTGTACAAATTTAACTTGCAGTTAGTCTATGACAGCTTTGTACTTGTTTCTGAGGACACATAGAGCCGTGAAACCAACCCCTTGGCCAAGATAGGAATGAGATGTATTGGCTAGTGATCTATAATGTGCTATTCACAGTCCAGAACTTCCCTAGAGGCCCCGTGTATCAGCTTGTCTACATTGTTTATTGAAAATGCACAGATCGATGGCCCGAACCTGGCTTACTGAAACACAGCCTGGTTTCGGCTGTGTAAGAGCAGAGAGAGGGGACTGGCTTGGGGTTTAATGGTGGCTAGTGCTAGGGCCGGCACAAGGGCTCCTGTGCTGGGGGAACGGGGCTGCGTGGTTTGGACTTCCCACCAGCAACAAAGGACGGAGCATCTGGGTTTTCCATGGGCTTGTCCAGATGTAAACCCCACAGGGGAGAGGGGGAGGCTTAGAAGCTGTGAGCAGTTAAACGCCAAAAAAGGGAGTCAGATAGTAAGGCATTTATGCATATTGCCTAAGTTGTCAAATTTAGTGACAAAAGTTAAACATGGTGTTTCCTTAGCATCCCTTTAGTGGCTATTGAATCTGTAATGGTGTTTCCTCTTTCATTCTTCATATGGGCAACTTGTGTTTTGCTTGGGTGGTCAGGCTACAGGTTTATCAATTTTATTGAGCCTTTCAAAGAACCAGCCTTGGGTTTTATTAATTTTATTTATTGCTTATCCATTTTCTACTTGTCGATTTTCTCTTTATTATTTCCATTTTTTGGTCAATTTTACTTGTGTTTCTCCAGTTTCTTAAAGGAAAGCTTATTTGTTTTAGAACTTTGTTCTTCCAGCTTTATTGAGGTGTGATTGATAAATAAAATTTTAGAGATATATCTACAGAATACAAAGTGATGTTTTGATATATGTATACATTGTGAAATGATTACCTTTCTTCTCTCTCAATATAAGCATTTAATGCTTAAACTTGCTTCCTAAGCAATAATGCTTTACCTGCACCCCACACATTTTGATGTGTTATTTTTTCATTATAATTTAGTTAAAATATTTTCTAATTTCCCTTATGATTTGCTCTTTGACCCATAGGTTCTTCAGAAAAGTATCATTTAATTCCAAATTCTTGGATATTTTCCAAATTTATTTTTGTTAATGATTTCTAACTTAACTTCATTGTGCTCAAAGAATACACTCTGTATGAATTTAATCGTGTTAATTTACTGAGACAGGATTCATGGTCAGTGTAGGGCCTACCCTGGGGAATGATCCACGTGCACTCGAAAGGAATGAATGTTTTGCTGTAATTGGGTGGAGTGGTCTGTTAGTGGTGGCAGCTTCAGATTGAGTGGCCAGCGAGGAGTTTTCTGGGAAGGTGATTAGTCACAATGTACAAATGACAGAAAGGAACCAACCAGGTAGAGACCAGGAAAGGGCAGGCTGACAGAGGGCGTGGCTGGCACACAGTCCCTGAGATGGGAAGTGGGCCCTGTTTCAATGCCATTAGTGGACAATATCCTCCCCATAACTCACACTTACTCAGGTGTTAGAGAGCTGGACGGGTTCTCATACCCACAATCCTTCTTCCCCCTTGACCAGAGGCCAGTGGAATTGAAGGGAATGGTGTCCAATTACCCACATGGTGGGCCTGCCTCTGGTCTTTGTCTCAATTATGATTTCCAGGCAGCTGTCTGATTCCCCAAGCTCACCAGAATAAATAACAAATCTAAAAATAATAGCAATTTCATATATTGTACAGTGCCAAACAAGTAACAGCAGATATCACTTAATCCTCATAACTACCTTATGAAGAAGCATCACTATCCTGTCTACATATAAGGAAAGTGAAGTTCAGTGAGACTGAGGAACTCGTACAAGTTCAGGCAGCCAGAAGTGGCAGAGCTGGACTTTAAGCCCAGATTGCTCTGCTCTAAAACCCGTGTTTCCAATCATTAACAACACTGCCTCTCCCCACCATCTTGTCTGTCCCAGTTATGACCCCTGAATCCCTCTCCAGTCTTGATCCTGCGAAGCACTCAGCACACAGATCATGCAGCCTGCCTTGTTCCTGCTACTGCTTCTGCCCTGGACAGAAGCCCACGGCCAGCACCCGCTCCATCCTGACTTCCCCAATCCCACCGCCCACTGCACTGTGTGACCCTGGCCTGCGTCTGGCTGTTTCATCAGGGGCTTGAACACTTCACTGCACTGGTGCGATTCCCATTTTTGGCTCCTGGCTGTGGCTTCCCCCAGGCCTTCCTGACCAGGGAGTGGGGCCCATTCCAGGCCTCAGCCTCGTGCCTCTGTGGCCACTAGACCCCAGGAACTGACAGAACTTGCACTGCCCACCTCCCTTCCTCTGGGATTTGGTGTAGTTTACAATCCTGAGGCTTATGGGGACTCTGCTTGCCATTCACATCCTGAGCATGATCTTCAGCAGTAGATACCAAACTATTTTTATCAGAACCGCCAATGGTAAAATATTTTTGTACCTGTACTCCCAATGTCTGTACATTTATATAGAAAGTGTAGACATGCATTACTGTACCAGTATACCATGCATGGGAAGAGTTAGAGAATGAGATAAAATAAAAAACTCTCCAGAATATATACCTTTTAATATTTCACACATAATATACACACTATTATATTACACTCAAATATATACATTTCAATATTTCACATATAAAGTTCACATTGCTATACATATTCTGTATGTACAATAATATATATTACATGCACATTAATTTTTTTCTACCTTAAGAATTCCACCTTAAGAATAAAGGTGTGCATATGAGAGACAACATTTTATTTTACCTCATTTTTTAACACGTTCTACAGCAGGTCCTCGAATAACATCATTTTCTTCAATGTTGTTTTATTATAACATTGATGAGATGCTATAGGAACTTAACTCTTGAGTATATTAATTGGTCTATGGTGAAATTGGTTTCATTATATATCTTTTGCTTATCAATAACAGTGAGGACTTACTGTATATTTTTTGTGCTTTATGAAGTATGTAGTATGTTGGTACATGTCTAATATATATACACACACTAATACTTTTTATACCAAGAATTTTTGTGTGGTTCACATGAAGTTTATACCACTCCTCTGGAGACCCCTGAACCACAGGGTCCAGACCAAGCCCCTCAGGGGCTTCCTGTGTCTTCGTGGACTGACTTGCCGTCTTTCCCACCTCAGCCCAGACCTCCTCCCCTGTCAGGCAGCTCACCCTCCATTCCCCTTCCCCCTGTCCCAACACAAGCTTTGAGTGAGGACAACCTGGAACTAACTGTGGACTGCTGCTGACCAGTGCTGTGGCTGTGGACAGTGTATATAACCTCCCTGGGCCTCAGGCCTCATCCATAAAATCGGGACAATAGCACCCACTTTTCAGGGTGATTATGAGGACAGGAGGAGGAAACACCCAGAAGGGGGTCTGGCCTGGAGAGGGTGGTCAATGAGACGACGACTATCACCACCATTTTGCCAGAGGGGCTCGCTCCTGCCTCCAGCCCCAGTTCATGCTGATCCCACCGCCCACTGCACTGTGGCCCCTGCTGAGGGGACCTACTTACCTACTGTTCAAGGACTCCTTTCCGGACCTCCCCTCACACCCCCACATGAGCTCCCCCCCTACCATCCCTCCTCTGGGACCCTGACCTCCTACACTGAGGCCTGGGCAGGCCCAGATTGCCAATTAATCATTTCTGTCCCTTCTCACTTCCCCAACCAGCTGGCATGCTCCTGGAAGACAGGGGCCACAGAGGGCCCTGCTCATTTGGTGCCCACTGCAGGGGACACTCAGACAAAGCAGTTGATGTGGACATGTGCCCTCAATCACATGAATCTTTCCAAAGTCTTCCCAAACCTCTACCCCCTGGCATTTTACCACCTTTGCCCATTTGCTGAAATCATAGGGTTGCATGTGTTGGCCTGTGAAATCCTACAGGCTGCTACAGAAGAGGCCACTCCCAGCAGGCACTCCAGCAAATTCTGCCAAGCTGGGATCAGCATCTAATCACGTTTCCATCACAACGCCATGAGAGACGTGTGACTGGCCCTTAGCAACGGTCTCTCAAGAAAGCTACCCCTATAGAGAGTTCATTAAGTCAGCTGAACACACGTGAGGCGAAATCTAAAAACAGACCTGTGCTGTCTGAAGCCTGGTTCCGCATGTGGCAGAAGCTGGAAAGGGCAGGGATGCACCTCACTCTCAGTAAGGGCAGGGAGGGAAAGAAAATCTGCTGGGCAGGCAGCCCTGGAGCGGCGCCTGAGCTCTGAGATGAAGACCCAGTGGCGGGGCCAGCCCACCACCCTCACCCTCACCCCCACATACAGACTTTAGCTCCAGCCCTCCTCCACCTCCTAAACCCCCACATCGTTTGGAACCCAGGACAGGGCACCACCAGAAACTGGCTGTGAAAAGCATTTGAAAGAGTGAGAATTTAAAATTCATCTCAATTCAGCAAAACTCGGTCACCTACCATCCTGCAAACCTGTTCCCTGGATGGCACAGTCCTTACTTTTAAGAGGTTTTCAAGGATAGATAGGGGGAGTAACAAATACAACTCAGGATGACAAGATACAATAAATACTCTAGTGGAGAAGCAGGCAAAGCATTCTGGGGTCAGAGAGGAGAAAGGAAAAATAACACCAAAAATAGTGTGGGCAAGTGGGAAGGGCTGCATGGAAGAGACAGTGTGTGCCCTGGGCGTGGGCTCCTTACTCCTGGCACCTGCTAGTGTCTTCCTCGGCACTCAGTTGAATTCAGCAAGTGCTGGCTAAGTAGTTAAACAAGAAGGCGTTCCAGGAACTTCATTGTCATCTCCCAGGTTGCAGAGGGGAGCCTTGAAGAGCTGCAGCCTCTTCTTTTGTCTTTGGGGAACCGACTGGAAGGGGATAGAGGGACTCAGATCTCAGAGAACAGACACCGAGGGCCCTGCAGCTTTGCATTCTTTCTGGTTTCCCCCCTTTATCCCTGCTTTATGGAGACCATGGGGCTAAAATGGGCTCTTTGGCTCACTTTGATGTAAAAAATAGGAAAGCAAATCGGGGCAACACACTTCGGTGAGTCACTGCTTTTTTAATGGTTTTGAAATGCAAAACAATCTCAGCCACTTTCACTGAATACTTGCCTTTAAGCAAAACCAGCGTAAAGGCAAATATTATACTTGTGTGATTTTCTGCATTAAAGGAGCAGCAACCCTTGAAAAATAAGCAAAAGGTGATGTGTGTTCTACCCCTGGCAGTTTGAAAACAACCCAGGAAAACAGGGGAAGGAGTCAACATCTTTAACCTGAAGATCTTAGCAGCCCATCAGGACAGTGAGAAGCAGGTCAGAAAAACAACAAACCACACACACATACACACTCCTATGCTTGTGCACACACATAAGCAGAGAGGGAACTTTCAAGGGTGTCCAATGGTGTTTAAAACATAGGACCTCAGACATCCACACCACTGGAGCTTGAGTCAGAAATCTCTGGATCCACAGCAGTGAGTAAAGGTGCAGGGGTGTCCAACCTTTTGGCATCTCTGGGCCACACTGGAAGAAGAGTTGTCTTGGGCCGCACATTAAATACATTACAATACATAAGCAAAAAAAATCTCATGATGTTTTAAATAAATTTATGATTGTGTGTGGGGACCCATTCATAGCCATCCTGAGCTGCATGCGGCACTCAGGCCATGGGTTAGATGGAGAGGGAAGCGTGGGAGGCGCTGTATGTTGGTAGCTGTGAGAGTTCACCTCTCATCCTCCAAGTTACCAGGAGGCTCCACCCACAAGAGGGAAACACTCTCCAAGAACGAAGGAGGTTAGACCTGCTCCAGAGAGAGCCACAGAGAGGGCACTGTTGAAGTTGGAACAGACATGGGTCATCTTCCAGATCTGCAGACCAGGTAAAAGTTGGGGATCAAGGGGTCTGAGACCTGGTGACACGGGGCAGAGCTCTTCCATGAGAATATCCTTTGTACACTCTGAAACACACCATACAAATGTTGTGTGGGGGGGGGGGGCAGGTGTTGTTGTTATTGTTGAGGAAATTAACGTCAACATTAACTTCAGTTGGAACAAGTATCTGATTCCCAGCCTCTTAGCTGTTTGCCTCACTCCCACCCTCCCCACTGAAAATTAACCGGTTTCTTTCTTTATTCCTTGCCTCAATTCATTCTATACGTGCATACTGAGCAGCTAACTTGTGCCAGGTCCAGCAAAATGGATAAGACATGGTTGATGCCCTCAAAAAAATTCACAGCCCAAATCTTCTAAAGGTACTAGATAAGCCAAATGCATAAGAAAGAAAACAGACCAGGAGTGGCTTTCTCTGGGGACAGGAGAAGGATGGGGAAACGGTTACTGAGAGCTTTACCAGGGAAAGAAGCAACGATAGTACCCAAATGTGCCTCTGCTTTTTAAAAAAATGACTCAACTGTGAGCTGGTTGTTCACAGGCAACCAAATAAAATTTTTTATTTTGGAATAAGCCGCTCTTTCAGTTAGTCAGGGGTGTTATGGACGGGACTGGACCACCTCCGGCGGCTGCTCCCAGCTGGCTCCGGAGTGACTGTCGCAGCCCTGCAGGTCGCACAGACGCCAAACAGCATTTAATTATTTGCTGTTTCACACTGTCCATCCGGAGGCCAGGTGAGCTCTGCTTCACGTGAGCAAAGCTCCTTGGGCTCATTTTACTTCCATTTTCAACTTCCTGTTGACCCAAATCCCTCTCCAGCCCCAGGGCTTAAGACACTGTGTTCCTGTTACATAAATTCTAGGCCTCAGAATAGCCATGCATGCCAACAGCCATTTGCCCGGTCCCCATGGCCCCCAGGTTCTGCTGTCCTGCCCTGTCAGATGACCACACTCCTGTCAACCCTCTCTGCTGGGCAGGGCCGGGAGGGTTGGGAAGGTCCCCAAAGCGGGGCTGGGACCACCGAGCCACACATCCTAACTCCAAGTGCCTACTTCCCATTTTAAACAAGCAGAAGCCACTTAAAAATGGATGAGGATTAAAATATAATTCATTGGTCCTCAGAGTATAGTCCCAAGATAAGCAGAAGCAGTGTCACCAGGGAACTCGGTAGAAATGCAGGTTATCGGGCCCCACCCCAGACTTCCTAAATCAGAAACTCTGGGGCCCTGGCTCAACTGCCTCAGATTTATCAAGTTCTGCAGGGGATTCTGATGAGAATAAAGTCTGAACAGTACTGCTGTAACCATTTGAAGCTGGGACAAGAAATGATTGGCCCCCAATGCATGAAACTCGTAGAAAATGCTTGGCTTAACTGCCTGCCTCAAAAGAGTGTGAGTGATCATTTCCTCAGGCATTTAATTCTACAGACAAGTTAAGTGTTTTAGGATATGAGAATAAGAACCAATTAGTTTGCCAAGGTTGCCATTACAAAACACCATGGACTGAGTGTATTAAATAGTAGACATTTGTCTTTTTCTCAGTTCTAGAGGCTGGAAGTCCAAAGTCAAGGTGTGTACAGGTTCAGTTCCTCCTGAGGTGTCTTTCCTTGGCTTGCAGCTGGCTGCCCTCTTGCTGCCCCTTCAGAATGGTTGCCTCCCTATACATGCGTTGGGGGTTCAGAGAGAATCACCCCAAGATGTGCCCTGAGTGGTATGCAGATTACTTTGAGCCAAAGGCAATTTGAGCTAAAGGCAATTTGAGCTTCACACTCAGGAGAAACTCCTGTTCCTCCCTTTAACCACTCAGAGGAACTCAAATTAGAGACCTTGCACATTATAAGAGATCGCCAGAGATAACCTCTTTCAACCTATCTACAGGGCAGGGAAAACTACTAAATATCTGTTCTTTTTATCATCCCAAAATGACCCTCTGAAGCCCCGAGGTGCTGCATTACCTCATCCCCGGCTCGGAAGCCTTACAGACCTCAATCCCCTGTCTATTGCACAACCTCTCGTGAAGGTGGGCTCTCTGCCTCTCTCATGCATGCAGGGCTCCCATACATATGTTGGTACTAAATTTCACCATTTTCTCTTGCTAATCTGTCTCATGTCTTTTGATAATAAGACCAGGCAGAAGAATGTAGAGGAAAGTTTGTTTCTCTCCCACACATGCATGCTGCAGTTATTTCTCTCTGTATCCTTATCTCCCTTTCTTAGAAGGACTCTAGTCACATTGAATGAGGCCTGCTGTAACAGCCTCATTTTAACCTAATCACCTCGTTACAGGTCTCATTTTCTATTGTAATGACTACATATAGTGTTGGATGAGTACTTATCAGGGTGGTCACTTCATAAGTTATACACATCTAATCACTGTGTTGAACACCTAAACTAATATAATATTGTATCTAAACTACAATGGAAAAAAACTTAAAAATAATTCTTTTAAGTTTTATTTTCAAACACATGCACATTCTGGGGTACTGGAGTTTAGGACTTCAACATATGCATCGGGGCAGGGGGCACATTTCAGCTCATTAACAAGCATCTCTCAAAATGGACTGTTTAAAAGTATTCACCATCCTGTTTGAAACAGTTCCCCTGGGAGGGTGGGACCACAGTGAGGATGGCTGGTTCTCCTCCCTTTTCTTTGCTCCCTCCTCACCACACAACAGTCTCCAGGTCAGCTGATTCTACAGGTCCGAAGGCCCCTGGGAAGGGCAGCCCTGCCTCAGCAGACAGCAAGAGGAAAGAGGGGGAGAATAGGAGGGATGAAGGAGAAAGAGCACTTTTTTTTAAAAAAAAGGAGAGGGACAGAGAAAGGGTAAAACCATTGTTGAACTCAGCAGGGAAAAGCCTATCTGCCTGTGTTTCCAGAGTCGGAGGAGAAGTAGCCCCTTGACCCCACCCACTTTGGAAGGCTGATCAGAGTGCAGGTTTGGCGCCAAACCAAGGTGGCATCACATGTGCGATGTGGTCTGAAGTCAGCCGCTTGAATCCTTGGTGCCTGTGTTCGTTTACTTGTTGGCTAACTTATTCATTCAGTCATTCTACAAAACAGTACTTTCAGACACTGTGCTAGGTATTATTTCCTTGTCGGTAAAATGGGAATAATACACCCAATTTGCAGAGTTGTTAGGCATATTCAAGATAAAGTAGAGGGTCTAACCTATTAGATAGTGATTGATTTGTGGATGTTACCTCACTAGAATGTAGGCTCTTGGGAATAGAAACTTCTTCGGTGTTGATGTGCTTCTGTCTCTAAGTACATGGAGAGTGACTGGTACGCACGGGCATTTGAGGAAGGAACAGTGGAAGGAAGGGGAGGGGAGAAGGAAAAGGTGCAAGCACAGCACACTAAGTGGCCCCTGCATTGCTGCTGCCCCCCGGGCCAGCGCAAACCCGGGGCAGTCCTGAGAACATAGTCACATCGGCACCAGATCTTGGAACCACAACACCGCCTTTCATCCTCAGGAAGATTCTGGGACCAGAAGACTCTATGTTGTTCTGGAGACTCCAGGTCAACTCTACAGCAGTCCATGAGGCAACCGAACTTCTCTTTGACACTCCCTCACCGTCACCACTGCCCCCACACCCCTCATTCCTGATGCCAGGACCCTCTGGTTTCTTCCAGGGGGCTTAGGGCCCCTCCTGTTGAAGAAAAAAAGGAGACGGGGAGGGCAGAGCTCTGAACTCTCCACACATCCTCCTGTGACTTTACAAGGCTGATCTCCTTCTTGAAAGTCCCAGACATTAAGTATGTGGCATTACCAATGAACAAATTCTCACCATGGTGAATAAACACAGGAGCATGGTCTGCACCCCTCCCAATGGTATCTGCTCTGTGGCGGGGCCTGTGCTCTAAGCCAAAGACAGTAATTACAGAAAATTAGTACAAGACCTGCCAGCCTTGACCTTCATCTCCAATGGCAAACCTGCAGCCCCCCCAAAACACGAGAACTAGAACTGAAGCCCTACGCAGAAGACGTAACTACCCGAACCCTTGTAACCACCTGAACCCCAACCACTGTGTAAACTTGGCCTGTATACTGACCTACATTTTCAGTTTGGCAGAGGCAAGGGAAGGAATTCTCTCTTCTGCTTCACTGCTTCTCAGTCCCTTCAAACATTGCCAGGTATTGTCCTATTATCACCTCAAGTTTGACAAGAAGTAATTTCCTGACACATGGAGCTGTCCCAAGAAGCCACTCAACTGGAACACAAAACACCAGCCCACACAGGATATCAGACCCGGCTCCCTTCCTCCCACACGCTCTTACTTTGGACCATAAGAGAAACAAAGTGTGCCTTACTTCTCCTCGGGGCAAAAATCGCCACTGTGGAAAAACAGCCACTTCCAATGCTGTTTTTATAATTAGAAAATCACGAATGTACACTTTCTGTATCTTAGCCAAGGGGGTGGGAAGTTAAAGGCAGGTGGGCCTTCTCTGTTCTGGGCTCTTGCTGAACGGAGAGCTGGCCCAGGGAGGAGGGAGCCGCGCACAGACCCGCCCCGGCCACACGTCTCCAGCACCGCTGCCAACCATGGAGCCCCAACGGGAGGCAGTCTCTGTTTCATTCCTGCAAACTTGGCAGCCGCAGAGGTGGGTTAATGCCGAGGTTAATGAATGGTCAGTGCCAAGATGCCTCACTTCAAGGTTCTGGGTAGGGCCCTAGTTCACATGCCATATGTTTTTATAAACTGTGCAGACGTAAAATATTTTAACCGCAGTGAAGACTTTTCTCCCTGCTGACACCCCCTGCATCACCACACTCTAGGAGAGTGCTGGAAGACATCTGGGCTCTGGTTAAGGAGGACTTGAGTAAGGGGCACATTTAATTTGGTTTCATGGGGCATTTGATGTGGTCCACAGTTACCTCTGTGGGTTGTTAAGTTACTGCTCGCCGCCCTAAGGAACGGCTTCCAGCAAACCTCCCACCACCCTCCCTCCTGACACAGGGCGCAAGGCCAGGGGCTGGGCAACAACGTGAGCTTGTCCCGGGAGTGTGGGGTGGTGAGGAGGAATCACGATTTGGTATATAGGAAGCCAGAAGCAAATCAGTGGAAAGTTCATTCAGTTCTTACAGCTCACGTAGGAAAGAAACTTAATCGCAGTTTTCAAACGTTTGACTATAAGCCTAAACATTTGTAGGACATTGCCAATGAAGAGTTGTGAAGCTGGAAGAAGCTTTACTAAAATATAGTATGAAAAACAAACTTTGATCATCCAGGTTTAAGGAAAAATATTTTTCTCTCTATAAAATGTATTGTAAAGTCATCCCCATATGAGGCGCTGATCAAACAGTATGCCAACACAGAAAAGAAGGAACTAAAGTGTTACAAGGATGTTTCAGAATTAACTTTATGTCATTTGAATTTTATAATGTTTGTGGTATTTCTGGTTTGTGATTTATTTTTTCATTCTAAATAAATATCCTCTCTTAGACCTAATTTTGTAATATGTATTTTTGTTTTTAAGAGTGCCTCTAAAATTATGTAAGCCCCCAAAAACCTAAGTGGAGCCCAGGCAGGCAGTCACTAAGGAAACAATTTAAACCCCCTGGAAAGATGTCAGCCATGCAGCGCATGGGAACTCAAAAGGAAGCCTGTTCCGGGGCTGCAGTGCCCCAGGATGGGAATGAGGACTTGTGCTCCCTGCAAAGGCACATGAGAGAACAGGCTTTCCCCGGCCCCCTCAGAGCAGGGCAAGACTCACATCCCTGGAACTGATTGCCCCACCCTCTAGTCTGAGCCTAATAAGGGGTAGGGATGCTTTTAATCTCCTGGGTCTACTTTGCCCATTTGCCCTTCACTTTTGTTTTCTTCCTTTCTTTTAAGTTATTTTACATTTGGGAAAATAAAGTATCAACAAATAATCAAATCAACAGCAACATGCTTCTGCATGTGGGGGAGGAAGAAACTTGCCTCTACCCCTCAGGTGTTTGGGGCTGGTCTGTTTAGTAATCAAATAGACATGAGGCAGATTAATGAGAGAAAATTACCAAATTCAATTGCATCCATGTGTGTGGGAACTCCACACATGAGGGATTCAGAGACCCCGAATACATTAGAGTTCCGGAAACAGAAAGGGAACATGGGTATGTAAGACGCCCTGAGCTACGGATGGGGCGACACACCTTGGGGCTTCTGAAGGTCACTGCAGGAAGAACACATGTTAAGTAATTATTAGTCTTCCCTGCTATATGGATATCTAAAAAGTCATTTCTGGTGGTAATTCTTGTTGTGGGCCAGGGTCCTAAATAAAATTCCTCTATACAGTTAGGAGGTTAAGGGGCAGAAGTTTCTCTTGTGCCTGCAGAATGTCAGTTGCTTTTAGCTCAGAATAATCTGCATACCACTGAGGCATATCTTAGGGCGGCTCATTCTGGACCCCTGCGAGCAGGCTGGGAGGGTGGCGGAGCCCACACTGTGCTGGATGGGGACTGGACTTTTAACAGGGCTCCAGGGCAGGCTCCGCAACAAATGGCTTGCCTATCCTCTCTCAATGTTTTAAACGTTCACTAGTTTTCTTAGTAACTAGCTTTTTAAATCATTATAAAAGATAAAGAATTAATGTTTATATATATATATATATATATATTTTTTTTAATCCCCTGCAGCAGGACCAGGGGGTGGTGAAGAGGCAAAAAGGGAGGTTACCAGGTCACTTTCCCCAAAATAATTTGGAGGCTTCTTAAAATGCTCTTTTGGGGTTTACCCCAGAACATCTGAATCAGGGTTTCTGAGAGGGTTGGGGCCCTGGAACTGCATTTTTAACAAGGTGCTCGCTCAGGTACCTCTCTCACCCAGAAACTCTGAGGTCCAACCCCAACTCCCCTCTGTTCAGGAGAGCTGCCGCGCACCGGGGTGCACCATCAGACTCCCAGGGTTTCCAGTCCACAGTTTGACTTCATCACTAATTACACTCTCCGGTTTCTGTCCCTGAAACTCAGCGTCCTCATCTGTCAAATGGGGATAATAATAGTATCTACCTCACTGGTGGCTGTAAGAAATAAATGAAACAGTTTGTGTGAGAAGCTTATGACATTGCCTGGCACATAGTAAGGCCACGAAAATGTTTACTGCTGTTATTGCTATATTTTGTTTTTGGCTGGGGCTCCCAAGCAGGACACAAGACAAATGGTCTGTGCGCTGCGGTGTGGGTTGCCCTCCTTCCTGGTTCTGTGCCTGACCCGCCCCATCTCTCCAGCCCACTGACCCCGCTGGTTCCATCCTGACCCCCAGGCATAATCAAATCAATCAGTTAATCAACTCATAATCAGTTATGGAGGACCACCTCCCCATAACTCACCTCCTACCTCACATATGCCCTGTTAGGCTTTTAAATGAAAAGCAAGTGAAATAAATATTTCAAAGCATTTTATAAGTTAAACTTGAAGTTACAATTCAGTTAAACCCAGGTAGGTCAGCCTCGTTTCTCTGTTTCTTCAATTCTTTCCCCTCTGGGAGGTGAGGACTGATCATTCTGGAGGAGGTCACTTTGCCAAGTGACCCTTCTATTAGGGTGCTGGCGGGTCAGTGCAGGGAGGCCCAGGGGACAGTGGTCCATCCACTCAGCCTGACAGCATCTCTGAAGAAGTTCTTTGATCCATGTTTAACCCAGAGACCCAGGAGCAATATTCCCCGTAGCAGGCTGGCAGATGCTGTAAGGCGGGCAAACACTGCCACCTGTTGATCATCCCGAATGCTTGTCTGAGTGCAAATGTCCATGTCTCAGCAAAATTAACCTAGTTTTTTTATTAATGCTGAATACTTAGAAAATTCTATATCTTATATTTGTACCAATATGCCATTTTACACAAATAACTAGTGGATGGACTAAAAAAGTCACCTTTCAATAGCAGCTGCATATTCTCAAAGTGACCTCTGAAAAACCAGGTGCTAAATAAAATTTCATGTGCATGGATGAGAGTTATACAGGATCAGCAGGGTAAAGGAGTCTTGAACTTCAAGTCTGGAGCTCTGGGCTCTGTCCCTGCACCATGACCACTAATTAGCTATGGGACTGGACAAGTCCCTTCATAGCACAGGCCTGCTGGTAGTTGGGAAAGTGGGGACGTTAAGCTCCAAAATACTATGTGGTTCTGGGTAGCTAATAATAACATGTCATGGCAACACATTACAAGTGAATTTCCTGAGCTAAGTATAAGATCAAAAAGTTACACTGCAGAAGTCCTACTTAGAGAAAATGAATAGAAAGAGCTCTCTTCGAGGCCTTTCCCAGTGTGCCGTTACCTCACTGCTGTAGTTCATTGGGTTTCAGAAAACAGGTGCCTCAGAGCAAGAGAGTGACTGGGAAAATGGCTTCATACTCATCCTCTCCACATTTTTCAGACCAGCTCACCTCTCATCCTTTCAAACAGAGGGTGGGGTGCGCTCATCGCCTTTGGCTGCTGCTGCCTCTAGGAGCCCAGACTCTGCTCCCAGAGTGCAGAAAATGGGGCTTCTCACATAAGGAACCCCTGGGGCGTCATCCAGGGACCCACAGGAGCTTGCAGCCCCTGACGGGCAGCAGCCAGCAGCCCTCCCTGCCACCTAAGACACCTGCGTCCCTGGCCCTGGAGCTTGGAGGGTCTGTGGAACCAGCTAGGACTTCTTCTCACACCTGGTAAAACAGGGCCTTGCGTGTGGAACAGTCAGCCACAGAAAAAGAGTTCTGTAGGAGGTCAGAAGTTTAGGTACAGTCCTCATTTGTTACACCTTAAAATAAAAATGTTAAGTTACACATTTGCTAAAATAAGAAAGTCAATTGTAAATTAAAATATAAAAAAGAACCTTACATGGTAAAATTTTCAAAATACTACTGCTCTTTTTAAACACATCAGTTCTTTTTAAAACGTGCTTACTTCACATAGCGCATTCTCAGGTGGACAGTCTTAGTTATTCTGTGCCTCAGACTCCAGTGTTCAAAGTCAGTCAGAATGACTTGTCAGCCATACCCGCCAATAGCAAATCTCTTTTCTCAGCTAAGACTGATTCAGTGACTTGAGAATTTAAGACATATTCTCCCTGAAGAAGAGTCTCTTTTTCATAGTTTCTGTCTTATCCCTCCAAGCCCTGGTAAGCTCCTTCTGCAGCCCCCAAGGCAATGGCATGCTTTGAGGGGCAGGGAGCCCTGATGTGTAGTGTTTGCCCGTTTCCATGGTGTAAATACTCCTACCTAAGCCAGTGTCAAGCTGCCCTTATGTGACTGAGCATGGAGTTGGAGGGGCCTAATTGGCAAGTGCCAGCCCCAGCATACCGCTGTAAAGTGAACTCACATTCAATACTGGTGCATTTTAAGACACACAGACTTTCCCCACCCTTTGATACAAAGCATAAAATATTATTCATAATATAAAACTTATTTTAATCATCTGCCAAGAAGTTGATACAATGTTGTTTTTTCTCATACATACAAGCCTGAGGAAGCCTTGGGAGAGTGTCCACTGTTCTGACACAGTAAATGACAGCATAGGAGAAAGGGGAGTCACATATTTTATTACTGCAAAACAAGGATGGTGAGAGACAAGTCTGGGAAGGAGGACCAGAGGCAAGTCGGTATGACAGTGCAGAGAAGGCTAGGAAAGGAGCTGGGGGAGCAAACTGACATCAGATCTCAGACAAATCTCTGACTCGGGCCGAACCCTTGCAATGTGTGAGTAACAGCACAAACCTAGCCAGAGAGGCTCTCAGCATCCCCAGAACCCCGGGGGGATAGATGTGAAGGAGCTGAAGGAGAGTCCCAGGGAATCTGTGGAAAGTCTACTGCCACCTTCATTGAGACCCGACCAAGGGGCAAGCGATGGAGTGCTTCGCTCCAGTCTGTCACATGCCGTGGACGCTTAGTGGGAGGCAACCGGCCTCGGAAGAAACTGAGGGGCGGCCGAAGTGTGTGCTCACTGGCCCGGCTGGTTCGTGTCCTTCTCCCATCTAACCCTCCCTCTTCCTCTCCCTGTTCGTCCAGCTGCTGGCTGTCTTCCAGCTGCCCCGCTCATCCAGAGGAAGGCCAGTCTGCTTCAACTAAGAATTCCCTTCAGAAAGGAATTTGCATGTTATTAATGGATTCAGAGAGACAGAACAGCCTTCAAGAAATCAGCAGTCAGTGCAGGCGGGTGGGGGTGCTTGGTTCCAAACACTGGTCTTCAGAAAGAGAGATGGGGCGTGCCCAAAAGCAGGAGTCAAACAGTTCAGGCTCGTAGAATAGGGCGAGCACTTTCTCCAGAGGATAAAATGAAAGCAAACCAGTTTACATTTCAGTGTAAGATGTTTAATGGGTATAACTAAAACCTTACAGGCACCAATGATTATTTTGAATGATTGACAGCACTGGAATGAGCTGCACTATCCCTGTCTGCCTTAGTGTTTCCTCTCTTTGATTTTAAATTTATCTCCTGTTCACTGGTGATGTGGCATTGGGTAGGATCCAGTTTTTGGGTTTTTTTTTGTTTTTTTATGTAGTGAACCAAATTTCCCAATGCATTTTTACTAAATAATGTGTCATTTTCCCTACTGATTTGTGGTGCTGCCTCTGTCCTTTGTTCCCACACACACTTGGATTTGTCTCTGAGATCTCCATTCTGTTCATCTGTTTGTCTGTTCTTGCTCCAAAATTATACCTTAAAATATTAATAATGATTTTATAGTATGTCAATATCTAGTATAATTAGACCCCTTCCTTATCTTTCATCTTCTCGTGTAAGGTTCATTAGTCATGAATCTTTAATCCTTCACATAAATGTTAGAGTAAGTTAACCAAGTTCCTCAGAAAAATTGAGCTGGAATGATAATTGAAATTGCATTTGATTCATAGCTTCATTTGGGGAATAACCAACATCCTTATAACAGCACAGCACACCATTTAAGAGAATGGATGATCTCACCATTTACTGACCATCTGGGGTGTTTATAACAGTTGTTAAGTTTCCTGCATAAAGGTATCATATTAGTAAAGTGAATTCCTGGATACTTTATAGCTTTTTCTTTCTGTTATGAATGTTATCTTAATTTCGACTATATAGTATAAGCTAGGTTTATCTTTATTCAGCCACACTGCTAAATTTTTGTTTCATTACTACTAATACTTTCTTTTTCCTGCTTATTTTTCTAGAAAGATAATTATATCTACTGAAAATAATGATAGTTTCAACTCTTCCCTTTCAGTCTTTATATATTTTCTTTTCCTTCTCAGTACTGTCTAGCACCCCTACTACTCTGTAAGATAGTGTCACAGAGAAAGTAGTAGAAGTAGTAATGGTAGTAGTAATAGTATGTAAGGGGAGCTATTGTTCTAATCCCTGTCTTGAAGGAGCTGCAGCTAAGGCTTCTCCATTATGAGTAAATATGTATTTGCTCGTAATGTATATAAGCTTTATCGATGTAAGGAAGTATCCTTTATATCTAGTTTGATAAGTTTTTTATTGTGAATAAGTAATGATCCTCTCAAAAGCTTTTTCTGCAAAGACTGAAATTATATCATTCTCCTTTCTATGGAGAGGAATGTGTGGCAATGTGGGAAATCACACAATTTCCTGATGTTGAGCTATACTTTCCTTCCTGGAATAAACTCACTTGATTTTTGTGTGTTATGTTTTCAATGAACTGATGTGTTCAGTGAACAGTTCACACTCTGCTTATGTATCTGTGCTCACAAATGCAACGAATCAATGATTTTCTTTATCACCTGTCTTTGGAGTCCAGATTATACTAAACTCATAAAATTGGCTAGGCAGCTTTCACTTATCCTATTTTCTGGTACAACTTGTTTGAGATAAGAATATTTATTCTTTAGAGTTTGGTGAAATTCACCTGTGAGACTGAGCCTGGGGTTTTTTGGAAAGTATGTCTTTGATATCCTTTTCAGTTTGTTTAATTCTCATTGACTGAGTTCAAGCTACTTCTTTTCTTACTAATTTTAAAACTTCCTGGAATAATTCATTTTTCTGTGAACTCATTTCTTTCATCTATGCTTTTGAATTCAGTGGCAGACAGGTGTCCCTGCGCTTTTTCATTCTCCTTTGATCTTTCTATTATAGTTATTTTCCTCTTTTTCCTGTATTTTTAAATTTACATCTCCTCTCCTTTTTTAAAAATCAAATCTTGCCAAATAGCTGCCCTGTTAATTCTTGAAAAAAATTTGTGTTAATCCTGTCAATCATTTTTGGGTCCACTATTTTACTAATCTCTGTCCTTATGATTATTTCCTTTCTTTTTTTCAAATTCTCTGTATTGATTGCTCATTTCATTTATTATAAATATTCCTGTCTTCTTGATAAATGCATTTAAAGCTATAAATTTTTCTTACATTTCAGTTGGATCCCACAATTTTGGTGTGTAGTATTTGCTGTCATTCTAGTATTCCTTAAATTCCTTTAGGATTTTCTCTTGAACTCAAGAGTTATTTAGAAGGGTGTTATTTCTTAGCATAAGAAATGGTTTAGTTCTACTTCTTTTATTGATTCCTGAATATATTCATTATTCGTTTGGTGCTTAAAAGATTACCTAATTTTGTAAATGTTTCATGTGTGCTTGAAAAGAAATCTTTGTTTAATTTTACTGTAAGGTCTTTAACACCTTTGCTTTTCTCCTGTCTACTTGATCAACTGTTCCTCCAGTTACAACTGTAGGGTTATGTATTTCTCTATGCGATTCTTTCATTTGTTTGGGATATTTTGAATCTTATTAGGTATATTGCTTATAATGGGTATATCTTTTCTGTTGTTCCTCTTTTTTTGTTATTTCTTCTTTTGCACATATAATGTCTAACATATTGAAGCTTTGTATGTCTGAGAATATTTTTATTATCTCCTCACATCTGATTAACAGATTGGCTGGATATAATAGTTTAAAACCAGAAACTTATCTTTACTTCTTCTTCAAATATTGTCATTTCTTGTTTTTTGTTTTCTGTCTTTCTAGAACTTTAATTATGTGAATGTGGACATTTATCTTTCACTTCTTTTAGTTTTCTTTTGTTAATGGTGCTGTATGTAACTTTTATTCACATTTTTAAAATTTTTAACTTTTATTTTATTGTATTTTTTTCATGATCATTTACTTCCCTTACACCCTCTTCCACCTCTACCACCCCCTCCCCACCACAATCATTGTTGTCCATGTCCGCGACTTCTTTTTCTTTTTTGTTCAATCCCTCCACCACCCCAAAACGTTCCCCAGAGCTGTTATCCTATTCTCTATGAGTCTGTTTCTGTTTTGCTTGTTAGTTCAGTTTGTTCATCAGATTCCACGTATGAGTGAAATCATATGGTATTTGTCTTTCTCTGACTGGCTTATTTCACTTAGCATAATGTTCTTCAGGTCCACCATGCTGTCACAAAGGGCAAAATTTTCTCCTTTTTTGCAGCCAAGTATTATCTTAGTTTTATTTTTTTAAATGTCTATTTTCTTTCTCATCTCACCCTTTTCTGTTGCATTCTGGGAGAACTTCTCAAGCTGATCTTCCAACTCACAAACTGTCCTTTAGCTGTTCCACTCCCACTAGTCAACCCATCTATAGTGCTCTTAATTTTATTACTTACCTTTTCCACAACTAACGTTTCTATTGGGTTGGCCAAAAAGTTCATTTGATTTTTTCTGTAAGATGGCTCTAGTTGCACTTAGTTGTCTGTAACTTCATTCAAAACAATTTTGTTGGATTATATTGTGACAGCAGTGTGCACACAGCTGTGTGCATTTAAAAAAAACTTATCAAAATTGATGAATTTTTGTGTAGCTATTTTAATATGATGGAAGAAAAGAAGCAACATTTTTGGCATATTATGCTTTATTATTTCAAGAAAGGTGAAAACACAACTGAAATGCAAAAAAAAATTATGCAGTGTATCGAGAAGGTGTAGTGACTGACTAATTAAATGTGTTAAAAGTGGTTTGTAAAGTTTTGTGCTAGAGATTTCTCGCTGGATGATGTTCTACAGCCGGGTAGACTAGTTGAAGTTGACAGAGACCAAATGGAGGCATTAACTGAGAACAATCAAGTTATACCACAGGGAGGACAGCCGACATACTCAAAATACCCAAATCAACAAAGCTATTGGTGGAAATGAAAAGCGTGTCTTTTATTTCATGGAAAAAAACTAAATGAACTTTTTGACCAACCCAATACTTGGTTCTTTTTGATGATTTTGAAATTCTTGTTAAAATCTCCCCTCTTTCTTTAGGTGTATTTATAGTGCTTATTTTAACTTCTTGGTCCATCTGTTCCAATACTTCTGCCCAATGGCGTATGCCATGCAATCTGTTTGTTTAGCAGTTGTGTTTCTCTAGTCATTTTGGCTTGTGAGCTTCAATCCTCTCCTCTCCTATTACCTGTTAATTTTTCCTCTGCTCTACTTTGTAATATGCATTGGGAAAGGGCCCAAGACACTAGACTGGGTCAGTTCCAGTGGGTCTAAGGAGAAGGGAGGGGCCGGAGCCCTAGGGTGGGGAGTCTCAGGCACCATGGAACCCCCACTGATTCCTCTGGGCTGTTGGCTTTCTATCAAGCAACCCCTCCAGTCGAGATCTCATCTTTAAATTTTTAGGATCAGGCAGGTTGGGGAGGAGGTGGTCTCATAGTCTGCAAACCCCCAACCCTAGGTGTGTGGAGACAGAGGAGGTGAGGGATGACTCTCAGAGGTTAGCTGTTGAATCCCTGCCCATTTTTATCACTTCTTCTGAGCGGACTTCTGTGCTGCTGTGAATTTCCCTGCAGACACCAGTGCCAATAGTCCACACTACTGCCGCGGAGCTCTGCACTGAAGAAGCAGCATGACGGCCACAGGCTCCTCCAGGGAGACGCAAGGACAGCCTTTGAAAGACTTCTGTCCAACCAGGCTCTTCACTGCAGCCTCTGGGTTCCTCCACCCCAAGATGCAGTCACCCCGCCACAAACAAGAGTTCAAGGCCACCTTCCCAGAGCCTCTTGGGAGGGTTGTTCATTTCTTTAGTTTTTATTTATTTGTTTCCCCAAGAGCACATTTCCCTCTTGCTTCTACGTTTCTTCAGTATTGATTAGCAAACAGCCTGATTTAGTTTGCCATCTTAGGAGGAGCTTAGCAGTAAATATTTAATAACTGTTTGTGGTTGATTAGAGAATCTAACAAAAAAGCATGTCTTTTTCTCCAGGGTTCCCCCCCACCCAGGAAGAGGTTTTCTACTGGTTGCAAGGTTTAGGTATATCCTGGACAGAAGAGGATAGGAAGGAGAGAGGAATGGATTTCTCTTTGTGTGCCCACTAAGCGCTAGGTACTTGCTTGGTGCTAAATATTTGATGTGGGTATGAGATTTCTTCCACAAAATGTTTCATTTCTCTCAATCAGATAACCACCCTAGGCCCCATCCCACCTGGCTCTGGGAAACACTGATCTCAGTGATGGAGAAAGCTTTCCCTCCCTAGGGTCATGCAGAAGTCCCAGGAGGATGAGCCTTATGCAGCCTAGAATGTTCTGGAAAGGGTGCCAACTGTTTCGCTCCTCCTGGTATCTCCAAGGGGACTCTGCGCAGTCTTAGGACAGAGGCTGTTCTGATGCTGCTCTGCCAGGCACCAACCAGCCCAGTGGGTTCTCTCTGAGCAGTCTCAAAGCAACAACCGGAAGTATACCATCTCTCTGCCCTGAAATACACACCCTACCTACCGGGGGCCACATACACGTGGTTTGAGACCAACCCTCTCAGAGCAGAATCCATGTCCACTGATTGTCTCTCAGTTCTAGGGAATTCTTCTTCCTTTCCCTTTAATTCAGGACTATTTCCACCTCCTTTTCTCCAGGTGTCTCCACTCCCTCTGGGCTGCAACCATCCAGCCTGCTCTGCCTGAATGAGTTTGAAATACAAAAGCTCTTTCTCTCCCCTTTGTGGGGGGCTGAGTTTGAGGATGACAGCTTGGAACATTAATAGCACAATGCCACTTTTTCCAAGAACAAGGCTGGAAAAAGATGAGCCAGTTAGGATTCATTCATTTATTTTTCATTCCAACCTTATTACATAGATGTTTTATTATTTAATCCCCTTCAGTATCTTGCAGTAGTTGCTGCGGTTCAATGCCAGGTCCTCCTCAGCTGGTGGGGAGGGGGAGGATGTGTTGGAACCGCTTTCCCTACCCAAGGTCACGCCCTGTCCCCAGGGGCAGCCCGTGTCCAGCACCTGGTTCATCCAGGGTTGTGAGGGAGGCACAAAGGTCTGGCCCCTTCCCTCAAGGTGGTGCAACTCTGAGAGGCCATCCATTGAGCTTCCTGTGAAACTGGCTGAGGCCTTGCAACTGATGGTCCCCAATTTGATCCCCTGCCCCATCCTGCTTCCTTCCCTTCCCTACACATGTTGGCCCAAGGACATTCTCCAAGGAACTTCCTACACACAAAATCTCTGCCTCAAAGTCTGTGTCCTAGGACAAGCCCAAGAGATGAGGTATCACATAGTCACACTTTACAGATGTGGAAACTGAGGCTCTGGGAGCTGACATAACTTGGTTAAATGCTGAATGGTTTCAATGACAAAACCTGTCTGATTCCCGAACCTTTGGATGCCTTCTTGGTCTGAGGGATTCTGGCCCTCGCTGGGGCAGGATCAAGGAGTAATTCACTAATCTGCTTGCTCCCAGGTCCTCCCTGCAAAGCATCATGCCCCAAACTTATAGTTACATTACACACACGTGCACGCATACACTCGCATACATGCACACTCCCACACTTCTCTGCCTCCAGGATTACCATCTCTTTCATGTCAGGAATTCCCAAAGAGGAGTGGGGGACCACAGGCTCCCGGGCTGGGAGAGGGGACTCTGGCAGGCTGGGCATTCCCCCCAGGGCCGAGGTCGTGCTTCCCCTGCAGAGTTCTGAGGAGGAGAGGCCACCAACCAGGCTCCAGGAATGGCTGCCTGCATTGGGCTCCTCAACATTTCCTGACTCCCACCACTTGCCCTCCACCCCCATTCCTGGAAAAGACCGGAGCTGGGAGAGTGCAGATTCCAGAGTCCCATGCGGGCCAGGAGCTGATGCATTCTTTAAGGACAAATGCCCTCTGCAGTTAGAGCACAGCTAACAACTCGGGGGCCTTCATTGTAACATACTTTCTCTCTCACCCCCTCATGCCCACATCAATGTGCTGCATGCTGAAATATTTGCTAAGTGTAAACCTACTCCGTCTTGGCCTAGGACCTTTTAAAGAGGTGATCCTGTCTGTGTTGTAGCAGAAACACCCTGGGCCAGCCTGATGTCAGAAAGGCACTGGAGCAGTAAGCTCACCCTCACTGGGCAGCCAGGGCCTGCTGCTGTCCCGCAGCATGACCCTGCTGGGCGGTGGCACACAGGGGAAAAGACTCCCCCACCCCCTCCACTAGACTTCTAACCATGGTGCTCACATGCACGTGCCGTGTTGTTCATTTCATCCCAAATTGCTGCGGAGACCTGGCCCCAGCTCAGCCCCCACACCTCCCTGGGGCTTCTGTCCCCAGGAAAAGTGTCAGGGTAGATGAGGACAGGGTTGGGGGAGGGAGCCTGGGGTGCTTCCCTGCCAGATCCCAGCCAGAGGTGCTCTGGGGCTGTTGGAGGGCACTGTACAGAGGCTCAGAGTCAGGCTTTGAGCACTCACAACGCAACCCTGGGTCTTGCCTCACGTACCCATCAAGTGCCCACAGCTTAGAGTAGCAGCTTCTGCTTGTTTTTTTTTCTCCTAAAAGTTGTATTAAAACATTGGAAGAATAAGAAAATTGAATGAATAACTTTAAAAGCTTAGGAAACTTCTGAGAAACAAAGTCAGAAGCATAGCAGTTAGTGGGTACCCCAGCAGCGGAGGTCCCCACACCCCTCATCTGTGCACTCACCCCTTGGGGGCCCTCCCAGGCCTGTGGGGCTGGGCCACACCTCCTGCCTCCTGCACGCCTGCCCTGGCACTCCTGTGCTCCCCGGCATCTTCCCAGAGTCCTGACCGGGAGCCAAACCCTGTGTCAGAGCTGGGCTGTGATGGCGAGGGGAAAGATCAACTTAAAAACCATCAGAGAACCTACCAGGACCAGGGAGAGAAACTGACACTGATCACAGAATTAGACAAACAGGAGTAAAACTAATTGTACCAAGTGACAAGAAAAGGAGGAACATGGTGCCAGGAGAGCACGGCACAGGGGAACTGAGCTAGGCGGGCTTCCCGAAGAAGTGACGACTGGGCTGACTCTGAAGGAGGAGCTGGCAAAGCAGGCGATGGCTCTCTTGGCAGAGGGCAGCAGTGGCCAGGCCGGAGGGAACAAGGGCCTGTCAGGACTCCCAGCGAGGGCAGGAGGGAGACTGACGCGGTGTGAGTGGGCTGAGGCTAGCGAGGGGCCACACTGAGCGGAACAATGGAAAGTCTTTAAGGTATTTGAAGCTGTTACAAGAAATAATCAGATGTGCATTTAAAAAAAATCACTACTGGCTGCCGCAGAGAACAAAATAGGAAGAGACAATGGAGACCAGTGAGGGGTAAGCACGGAGCAAACAGGTATTAGAGAGCTTTTTGAAGAATCAGCGAGACTTGGCAGTGGGTGTGATGTGGGAGTGAGGGAGAGGGAGGTGTCCAGGGAGATACGTGGGTTTTGGCTTCAAAACTGGTTATGTAGTAAGAAGAGGATCAAATTTGAGGACAGATAATGAATGTATGTCAGACATGCTTAGTTTCAGGTGATTAGAGACACTCCGGAGTGCAGTCAGTGAGGCAGCTGCGTATCTGTGGCAGGAGCTCTGCACGAGGAATCTAGGAATCTCGTTAGTGATGTGGAGGGAGCAGTTCTCGAGTGGGAGGAGAGAGGAGGCTGTGGCGGTGGACGGACTCCAGCAGGGACTGGTCGCCTGCCAAGGACGCTCAGAGGACCTTCTAGAGCAAGAGACACAGCAGGGCAATGTCAGGTCATGGAATCCGATAGAAAAGGACATGCTTCACAAAGAAGATGACTTTGCTTCTGGCCACAATGGGACCAGAAGCATAGCAGTTAGTGGGTACCCCAGCAGTGAAGGTCCCCACACCCCTCATCTGTGCACTGAAACAGACAGGGCATGTGAAACAATGGTTTTCCAGACATTAAAAAAAAAGCACAGGACGGCCATCCCTGAGAGAAGAGAAGTAAGTGAGGGGAGTCCCTCGTGTGACAGAGTCTACCGAAGAGCTTCCAGGCTGCAGGCCTGGGGGGGGACCGAGCGGGTCTAGAGGCCTTCCTGGGCCCAGGACACAGGAGTGGGAGTTTGGGGAGACTGATTCAGTCTCTACCTCTTCATCTTCCAGAGAGCCTGAAGTGCTCTGAAATCTGGGTCGCATACTGTGCCTTCCTCCGGGGCAGGACAGTTTGGGGCTAGCTGAAGTAGAGTAGTGAGCAGGTGAAAACAGAGCATGCGACCTGGACGGGAAGTGACAGAGGGTCCCCATTCTGCTTGGAGCATGCAAGTCCAGAGGAGAGGAGGGCCAGACTTCACTGGTAGTGAAGGACTGGGTGAGAGGGGGGAACATAGGCTGCAGGGGTTATACTTAAGGACTTTCAGGGTGCTAGCCAGTGCAGGTGCTTCCCCCCACCCCCAATGGGGTTGCTCTTACTTGGGCTTGTCCTTGGAGAAACCAGTCTGGAAGTTCACCATCACATCTGTGTTTGTGAACTTCCCAATAAGAAACAGCCAACAGAAGCCCTCCCACCAGGCCTGGAAGCCCACCCCTGCAGAAGAGAGACACAGCCACTATTTCTTTTTTGACCCGTCACTTCAACATGCTGTAGTTTATACAGTCCCCAGGCTGCGCCTCCCTGTGGGCAGCCCGGTTGGGTGTACCTCAGACGCAGTGACAGAACAGCTTCCTTATTTGGCTTCAGTCCACTTTTGGAACCAACACCATACAGAGGAAGTGACCCCCAAATCAGCCTGCCTAAGGGCATGAGTGATGGGAGTCAAAGAGCTGGGGTGGCCCCCAACAGCCCTGCTGCAGCAGTGCAGCCCAGAGAGAAGCGCAAAGCAAAGACTCTCCAGCCCGGAAGTCAGCTCAGAGAGGGGTCAATGGCCTGTTCACTCCCAACAGCAGCTGCGGCCAGCCAGGTGACATAGCTTGGGAAGGGCAACGGCCAGAGGACGTGGCTAGGAGCTGGTGGGAAGGGAGAGCCAGTCCAGGCTCACAGCGGGCTCTATCACCGCGCCTGCACTGGGACCCTGAAGGAACCACAATTCTAGTTTGTGGTCTCTGTGTTTCCCTTGAGAGCTGTACAACATTCACCTCCCCCCCCCCCCCCCGCCCCACAGTAGTTTTCTTAACTTCTACTTAGAACATTGTGCTGTCAGATAAGAGAGGAGCTTAATTAGGCGCCAAGTGTCACCATGTCTAGTAATCACCATCATGCATAAACAAGGCAAAATGCTCGACAATGGGGCTGATTTGAAATATTAACTTTCAAAAGTGCTCACAAGTGAATCATTTCATCTACAATCAACTTTTTTTCTCTTAGAGATATAAAACAGATAATTACTGAGAAAAGAATTGGGGGAACTTTCCACAGGCATAATTTGTGTTCAGAAACACAGAAGCAAGCATTTCCCTGGCATGTACAAAATGATTCCATATACAATCTGTTATTGCAGAAGACCTTCTAAAATGGATTCGGCACAAGAAATTCCAGTTGAAAAACATGTGTGATTTAAGGCATGTCAAACTTGAGATATGCATGCCTGGGCATGTGGGGGTATGCACGTGCTCCCCATAACAGAGTCCCTGTGCTCCTCACTCTGCAGAGCCCACGCAGGAGTGGGCCTGAAATGATTAATGACAAAACTTCACGCTGCTGCACCCGAGGAGAACGTCTGACACAGCAACACAGAAAAGAGCAGAGAGTCAGTGACTGCTGTGCAGTGGGGAAGACTTGGTAACTATAGCAACTCGCTTTGGAAGTTGTTCCTTCCGTGCCAAAAATCAGGTAGGACCTGTCAGGCCTCCTGCTGTCACACCGCGTGGAGAGAGAAGCCATTCAGGAGACGCAAAGGGCACGAGAAGGAAAGTCAGCCTTCCGAAGCCCCAGGACCACAGGGGACCGTGAAGTGGCAGGTGGGGAATGAGAGAGAGCAGTGCAGCTGAGAAGAGTGGATGTGGGGCTCTCGCAAACAGGAGGGCCCTTGGTCAGTGGTGCGGTTGTGACCACGCTGGTGTAAGCTGGCATGGGACCCAGAGAGAGACCAGCACACTCTCGAGAACCAGGACAACTGACAGGGCCCAGGCGGGCTCAGGTATTTCCCTCAGGCTCCTGGAGAAGGCTTTGCCTGTTCCACAGGGAGGAGGGATGGGAGCGAACACCAGCCCTGCGCCCTGACCCATGTACTGGATTTTTGGTAGTTGCAGCAATTTTTTTAAAAATGTTAAATGTTTATTAAACGGCAGATGGTTGAAACCACAGAATGAGCTCCTTTCTTCTCCTCATCAAATTCTTTCTGGTTGTCATTAAAAAGCCTGGAGCAAAAGGAGCTCCTCAAACATGGTTAGATGAAGGTTTCCACGCCACCGGTTCCAGTTCTTGGGGTGTCTCTGCAAAGATGGTGTGTGCGTATACAAGCAAATACTGTGTATATCAGTGATCGATAACTTGCTTTTTATCCTTTTTCTTTCATCTCCAAAATTAAGCATACAGGCTCTTCTTTTAGGTATTTTTTAAGGGGAGTGAAAAGGGCTTGTACAGAGACTCTAGAACCTTAGAAGTTAAAACTGTGTGTCTGAGTTCATTGCTCAGTAGCATCTACAGCATCCCGCTCTCTTCCCTTTTCTTCTGTCCTTGAGGGTAGAGCTCTCCAAATCCGAGTGTCCTTCCCCTCCTGGGTCCCTGAGCCCACAAAGCCTCTCAAACCCCCGACCTCATTCAGCCTCTTGAGCCCCTGACCCCATTCAGGACTGGTTTTTCGGGCCTTTCTTTGTGAAAGTGCCTCTCACCACGAAGTGGTCCTGAATTTGCAGTTCAGGTGCAACAAAGCCCATGAACAGCAGACCATTCAGACTCCTGACCTCATCTGGGAATTACACATCTCAGAGGAATTCCTGACCCACGCTCCCCCTGAGCCACCTTTCACTAGGCAGTCTGGGCGAATGGCAAGGGTCTGAGCAATGGTGTTCGAGGCTGGAATTCAAAGGATGGGGTGAAGAGGAGAAACAATGTGGAGAAATGTGAAGCGACTTGATAACGGGCTGGGTCCAGGGGATGGAGAGAAGGGAGTGAACAGCCTCTACGTCTTAGAATCTAAGATTTGAAGCTCAAACAACCAGAAGAATGGTAGGATCACTGTTGAACAAGACATTCTTTGTAAAGGGCTTTCAAAAGCCCTTATTTTTTTTTCTGGCTTGAGTACTGTACTCATCAAATTTCAGAGACAGGCCAGGCATGGGAAAATCAGTGAGGTAATGGAGTTTGTCCTCCTACCCTTCTCGGCCCCTTTTCTCCTTCACCCCTCTGCCTGAGTCCCTGGGCTATTCTTCCACGGGCTGCCTGTCACCCAAGCCCTGCCAAAGAGATGAACAGTATCAGGTGTGGGCTGATAAAGGCAAAGCTGTACCCTCTCCCAGGGGTAGCTGCATTTTATAAAAAGACCCACTTAAGACAAAAGAGAATGCATCCACAAGTGTGGAAGTTTTGGGTCGTAGGGTTAATTTTTCAGATGAGCTGGTAATCCTCAAATCTCACTGTTGGTTAATGTCAAGGTTAGTTCTGTTTTCTGGGGACCACTGAATTCCAAAGCTTTTCTCTCCTGGCCAGACTGTTGCCTACTGATGGAGACCTATTTTTGTGTGAGGTACAAAGTTACTTTCTAGCCATCCATTTATTTCCTTTAAAAGATAACAATAGAAGTAAGTTTTCTCCACATTTTCAGACAGTCTGTTTGGTGTGATTTTCTAGGGTCCACAGTATGTCTCCCCTACCTGGGATTATGCAATATTTAATAATTTATTGGAGAATGAAAGCTCCATCACCACATCCAAAGCTCTTCTAAAGAGACAGTTCCTGACACCCCCAGTTACGCTGAGTGCAACAGGAACAGCTGATCTGCTATGTTGAGCAAGCATGCTCAGACTGGAGCCAGAAACTCAATAATGCGTCCATACAGCAGTCACCAATTCTAATCCAGTGGGGTTTACTGGAGGTCCAGCTAAAGGAGACACTTACTGCTTCACCTCCTTCGGCACCTGACGTTGAAAACATTCCCACCGTGTAAGAAGTAGAATGGTACAGTGGTGGAGAACATGGGCTGGAGCCAGGGTATTTGGGTTAAAACTAGCTCTGCCAATCACTACTCAGGTGACCTCCAGACATTTGTTTAACCTGCCATGCCTGGGTCCTGGGACCACTTCAATGCCTTCCCCACAGGGTGGTCATCAGATGAAATGACAGTGCCTGCAAAGCACCTAGAACAGTGCACGGCATACAGTTAAAGCCATGTGAGTGTCAGCAATTAGTTTTTCTACCTACTAATTGAAATGTTTCCTATTACTTCACATTTTGCAGGCATTTAATTTTGCAATTTAATTTTAGTTTGTTAAAATGGGACCAAAGTAGGGGGAAAAAGCAGTTTCTAGCTTTAAAAAAAATCCATTATGAGTTTCCTTCTGGTGTCCCAGGGTCTAGTACTGGCATCTGCATGTGGCAAGGGACGATAGCAGTTAAGCTACATGCTAGGTGGCAGACGTGTCAGGGCACTCTTCAGAGTTGTCTTTAAATTGTCATTGCCCATTGGGGCAACGTAAACCCCCTTTACACTTCTTCAATGTCACACTCTCCACTGGCAGGAGGTCCGATTCCAACTGAACTCTGCCAACGACTTCTCCCTTCTGCCTCATGCAAGCACCCCTGACAGCGGAGACAAGGCAGTTAAAAGACACCACATAGATTCCCTGGCCAGTGTAGCTTGGTTGGAGCGCCATCCCTTAAACGGAAAGGTCGTGGGTTTGATTCCTGGTTGGGGCGCATACCCAGGTTTCAGTTTCTATCCCTGGTCAGGGCTGTGGGAGAAGGCAACCAACTGATGTCTCTCTTTCTCTCCCTTCCTCGCTCTAAAGGGCAATAAAAAAAAGAAGTCTTCCAGCGAGGATTAAAAAAAAAAAAAGACACCACATAGAAACATATTCCACATCCATGTCCTTAAAAAAAATAATGTATAGACCAAAGTAAGATTTTAGAAAGGTCACATTGTAGTATCAGTTTCTTCAGCTAAAGGAGAAACAAGGTCCATCTGAATGTGTCATCTCAATGAAAGGAGGAGATCTGTGGTACCTCCGGGCTCCGGCTCGGAGGAAACTGACACCACCGAAGCCAGGGGCCTGGGGAACGTCTGAAAAGACACGAATGAATGGGTCTGTTTCATCATGGTGTTTTATTATCATTGCACCATGGAGCTGTACAAATATTTGTTGAATATTCTTGCTGAGTGCTTTCTCTGTGTATAAAATGCCTGTCATGTAAATCTTAATTACCGTTTGTTGATCTATTGAAAAGTAACAGTCACCTTAAGCATTTAAATTGGGTGTTTGAAAATATTTAAAACTATTATCATTTAGATGCCACATCCTCGGTGTTCGAGCATTTAACTAGGGTAGCTTTTTAAAAATACCACAGGAGGAAAATTTCTATTTCATATTGTTTTGACAAATTTCTATTTTTGTGGATTTCGGCAGGATCCCAATAAAGAAACATAGTGAGTTTAGTCCTTTTACCTGTTAGCTTAGCTAATGAATATTGAATTAAAGCCACATGTAACCTCAAGGCAGTTTGTACTGCTACTGATAAAAATTTCACTTAGGTAGCATTATTTTTAGGTATGGAAATGAAGCATATTTGAAAGAACCCAGAGACTGCACATTTTCTCTGAGAAGACCAATCATTTCCTGCTGAAAATATAATGCTGAATCAAATACTGATGTTGCAGGTCTAATAAATGTGTCGATGAATTATAGAAGCGTGTAAACTATGCCCGAAAGGTAGCTCATGCTGGAAGAATGTATTCAATTTACATGCATATTATATATTTTCTTCCTTCAATCAACTTTCCAAGAAACTGAATGATTTTAACTTTAAGCCAGCCCAGAGATGGCTGTTTCATATCCTATTCTATGTTATCTAATCTTTAATTCTTTTATCCTATTTCTAGACAGACTAAATCTCATACTGGAAAAAGGAATACCTGGCACAATTTAATTTACCCTAAGATCTCAAAAGGCCACATTTGACCGAAGAAAAATAGGGCTCTTCAGGACCCCATAACGTGTGGGGCTGGAAGACTCATCTGCCCATGGCTGGGTAAAGCAGGCTGTTCCTCTGCAGCTGTGCTTGTTGATATACCACCTACAGGCTCTCTCTCAGTATTAAAAGCACAAAATAATCAAGACACCTAAAGCCATAAAATCAACTCACAATCTCAGCTCTTGGGTGTAGTTCAGAGGCATTCAGAAAACAGTGGCCCAAACTTTCTTGAAGTGCCAAAAATCACCTGTTATCATTCTTTTGATTTAAGACTTTCCAGTCTTTACTACCTCCTGGTAAAGATCCTATAGGTAATAAAATAAATGTGATGAGCCTTTTTGGTGAGGAGCTCATTAGCTTACTGGGAGCGTGTAAGAAAGAGCTGCCGGCACAGAGGACAGAGGTGGCAGCAGAGGCAATAGGAAGGGATGTGTGGAGTGGGAGGAGACGGAGAGGGCCTGGGGTGGGGAGGGGGACTTTGTGCTGGAAGGAGAATGGAAGGCATCCAAAGTAAACACTCTCCGCACACACACGTGCATCTTTCTTTCCCTCCTGCCGTAGGCTGGCCCTGGCTAGTGATTCTAGCCCAGCATCAGTGGGGCCTTCTGTAGATTTTTTTAAACTCTAAAATATGGTTTTAAAAAAGATGATTTCATGTAGAAAATGTATATTATCTTTAGAAAATAACAATCTTAGAATCCAAAAATGTTTTGGCATATTTCATCTATGTGTTTATATTTGCATATTTGGGATTATGCCTGTTTTAAAGAATCTGAATATATTTCTTCACCTAAAAAAAGCATTAAATATTCTCTTACTAAGAAAGGAAATAATTACTATCTTAAATCTTGTCTTTTTCCCTTGCAATAGCACCTAAGTCACACAGCATATACCCCTTCTTCCCCCAAACTCTGTCAAGGTGTTACTTGCTTTGGTTTACTTGCAGCTTCAGAAGTCCTTCTGAATCCCCCCTCCTGGTCCCCAAATGGGACCAGGGTAATTTTGCCTAAACAGTCTGCTCCCTGTATTCATGACTTTTCTCCACTCTTCTTTTGTAGCTGGACTTCCTATCCCTTCCCCCTTCCTTGTAACACAGCATGATTGCTGCTGGTTGTAGTATTTACTGCAGGGCAAGGCAAATCTTAAGTAACTCAAATGGTTGACACAGATTAAACTGTTCAAACCACCCTGTGAATCCCTTCCCTAGTTTTCAGCCCTTGGGGGTAGAAGAGGAGGGCTGTTTCCCTGCCCTGAGGGCTAAACCCCCATGCGAGGTGGAGCTCTCCTTTCAGACAGGCTGGCTGTTTCTGGAGAAGCAGGATATTTCCCTGCCTGTGTCTGCCTTCCTAGCCCTCTAGACCTACCGGCCTGCTGTCTTCCTGGCTGTTAGGGGATCAACATGTCTATCTCCCCCGCCTCCCGCCCCCACTGGCTCTTGGCCCAGCTCCGTACCCAATATTACCAATCCAGAGCCAACTGTCTCCATCAGCAGATTCCAACCTTTCAGTTTATCCATCCCGGTGGCTGACGTCAGGGTTTGTATGGCAGTGAGCTGAGTGCCCTTGGTCTTCCCCTTTACTCAGTTATCTCAGTCTGCTTCCCAGGAGGGCATTTCTCCGACCACATCTTCCCTGAAAATCCTCCTTTTCACTGCATTCCCTGTCCTGTCCTTAGAATATCTAAGACATATCAGGGGAGGTCATTCTTTATCCGTCACATCCTTTGTGTACACATTAACATGTTAGAAAGTTAATTGCCTTTTTTTCTGAGAAAACAGAAATTTCTCATGGAAAATAAACAGAAGTTTATTTTCATCAGTGGAAAAATAAATCAGTTATAATCTATTCCCACCCTGGCATACTCTGGCAGTGAACTGAAACTTACAAACGCACTGCTAGAGAAAAAAGAAAGCTGGGCAAGAATGCCCACGGTGGGTGTATCATGAACACGAAGTTTGAGAGCTATGCCAGCAACACTATAATTACTTAGGGATTTACACATTCACACACATATATTCATACTTACATTCTTAGGGAGAGATACACAATTCCATGCACACATCCTTACACATACAAATATATTCCCCCAAATATGTATGAGTGCATGTGTGTGTGTGTGTATTCATATGTATACATATGTAATAAAAATATAAATAAATGCAAGGAAATAATAACACATCAAATTCATTGTAGTAGTTGCAAATGGAAGGACAGAAGTAGATACAACTGTATTGATTAGTGTATAATTCTTCAGATGGGTACAGGATATGTGGGTGTCCATTATGTATTTTACAAATTTTATGTATTACATAACAAAAAAAACACCAAAATGCCTTCCAGCTTTTATTATAATAAGGTAGTTCAGATATTTTATTAAAGTTAGCTGAAACTCTGATACACTCATTTATTATTGGCCTTCCCACAATGTAAAATTCTAGTAAGAAGCTGCTGGCTCTATTTTCTTAGGAAGACAGACCCCATGTCATTGTAAGTTAAGGTGGCCCTCTCTGTCTCTTGTTCTAAGCACACGTCACAGTGGGGACCGTCAATCCTAATTAAAACCTGCTCCTCTCTTTCCTAAAACTGACTCTGGACTTAACATGGATGGGGTGCTGTGTCTCCAAATTGGTGTCAGAAAACTGGCTATAATTACTGCTCATCCCTAGCCAGGTTTCAGTGTTGTGAATCACCATTAACTAATAATAAAATTGTATTTTAATGCAGTATCATCACCATTAATATTATTCCTGAATTTTTCATTAAGATATTCAGAGAATATCTTCCGCCTTATTTTCCTGGGATCAGAGTGGTGCCAAGACCACAGGCACAGAATTCCAGATAATTAAGAGATTAATCTATTATGAACTGGTTCATTTTTGTACCTTTTCTTTAAGCTACATTTATTTTTTCTATACATAAGACTGGTACCATGTGCAGCCACAATAAGCCATAGTTAATAATACCTGTGTAGTGTTCGCATTCGCAAAGTGCTTTCAATCTGAGATAACCAGCCAGGATTCCTTAGTTGTCGTTTTCTAATACAAATCACGTCACCAACGTAGATAAAATCCTTGAGAAAATTAAGTAAATGTTTTAAAATCTTACATTCCAATAGTAGAAACCATGAGACTTTAAATTATATCCTATCCTAAGGAAGAAATGAAATTTAAAAAATTTAAAGGTATCTCTGAAATTCATACTTTGAAGACAATACTATCTTATATACTGTATGTGGAAACTATGATAAAAAAAAATCACAGTATTTCTGTGAGGTGAAAATAGTCATTTTATTGGAGAAATACTAGGTACCCAAACTCTCAATCACCAAGTTCCTTATTAAGTCCTCAAGATAATAAGGAAACAGCAACTTCAGGCTAACATTACAATTTAATGGAATTTGGGAAAAGGTGGATCGGAAGTATAAGCTTATCTACAAAAATTAATAGCCCAAATGCATATAACTTCAAATGGTTTGTTAAAAAATATGTACTCACACAAGAAATAAGAGAAAACTAGGTAAAATGTTAATAACCAGAGAATCTGGGTAAAAGGTGTCTGGGCTGAGTTTTCTTTGTACTAATCTTGCAAGTTTTCTATCCGTTTGAAATTATTTCCCAGTAATTTCAGGGGCGGGGCAGGGACAAAGAAACTGGGCAGATGCTAAGTTTCCCGTCAGACACACAGAGTCCCCGCGGCTGAGGCCCTCAGACAAGTTCCAGCTCTGATGTGATACTGGCTGTCATCCTTCATTCATCACAGGAAGAAAATGTTTACACGGCCACGTTTCCAGGGAGGAAAGTGTCCCTTTCTGGCCTTGGTTTAGAGCCCGAACCACAGCTCTCAGAGTGAGGGCCTCCTCTAAGATACGCCCAGTTTCCTGAATGTCCCTGCAACGATGTGGAGAGGAAAAATGCAATCATTTCTGATGGTTCCAGTGGCCGGCCAAGTCACAAACCACCTGATTGGCCGTGTGGTTAGAGTCGAGTCTGTCAAGGGTCTGAGATTTCATCCTACTTGCATGCTATTGTACTTCCCTGGATGCTGATTGAAGACACGAGCAGGAAATGAAAGGCTTTATTGCTCACAGCAAAAGCAGTAGCCAAAGTGTCCGATGTTCTCCAGGGTTTCCCAAGCTCCGGTTCCCATGAGGGTGATAGGGCCGGGCCTGGATGCAGGTACACTCGCATGCGCAGTGGTTTGTGTCTCGGGTTTACGCTGTACCACTGAGCTCTGAGTGCCTGCTGATTTAAAGTGGGGGCAAGCAAGTTGGATTCCGGCAGGGAGGGAGACATTCTCTCCTTCCCCAAGCTTGTTCACTGCCTCAACAACCCTGAGAAATGGCCCAGCTGAAGAGCAGTCAGGGGCTTGCTGGAGCACAAGAGCCATGGAGGGCCGTCTCTCAGCAGAGTCACTTCTCAGTAATAGCACCGTGCTAGTAAGGAGCACAGACCAGCTCATCAGTCATAGCCACACATTTTCAGGATGGAGCTAGCGAGTGGACTGTATAGGAAAATTATTAGATAAGAACAGATGGATGGGCAGGGAAGTACATTTAGCTCAGCCAAGCTCCCGGCTTTGATTAAGAAATAGAAGGGGGAGAGGAAGAGAGCAGTTCCATTGCAGATAAGGAGGCTAGAACCCCCAAGGAGGATGCGGAAGGTCTCCCTTACTTGTCTGTTTCTTTCCCGGAGCAGCTGCTTCTTCCTCCCTGAGCCTTCCCTTTTGCCCTCGAGGGCGTGGCGCTTTGGTGGCAGGCCCTGGGTTGGACCGCTCTCCTCTGAGCGTTTTCCTGTCCCAGATCCTTGCTGCAGCCCATTGCATCTTGCTTCGTTGCATCTTAGTCCTCACTGAAGGTTCCAGTTTCACAATAGAACTGATGGGATGTGATTTCTCAAGTATCCAAACACCTCTCTCCATCCCAAGATCTCAAAGGTACAGAGTCACTGAGATGCTCAATGTTTTTATTTTTTCAGTCAAGAATAGTTTACTGTTTAATCACACAGGGCTCCCACCCATTTCACGTAACATTTTTTTAATCACTTTCTTTGCCCTGGGACTGTGTTAGTGCTAGGGACACCAGCTTTAACAAGACAGCGTGCCCGTTCCCAAATATTTTACCATCTCTGCCTAGAAAATCCAGGAGAATTCATAAACTATATTATTAGGCAAGATCAGTAAGGTTGATTAAAATGTATCAATATTTTGAAAAATAGTGTGTACCAGCATTTAGAAAATAACAGATACCTTTAGCTACAATTAAACCGATTACAAGGTATCTAGTAATAATCTAACTATAAACAGGATGCTGAGTGGGACTTTTCTGTTCTGTTTCCCCAGAACTGTTATGACAAAAAGAGAAGGTGAGAGACACCCAGCACACCACCTTATTCTTATTGCTTCTTCTTATTGGAATACCAGGCAGGGAATTTTAAAGCAACAGTAATTATTATGTTAAAGGCTCTAATGGAAAAGGTTGACAACATGTGTTTTAGCAAAGGGATGGAAATGGTAAGAAAAGAATTAAATAAAAATGCTACGAAGAAAGAAGCCCATGAATAGAGCTATAGGATGCTCTGACAGTATACTCCACAAAGCTCCAGTGAGGATCACTGAACTTCACAGATAAAACAAGAGCAATTACCCAAGCTGAACACAAACTGTGTGAAGGTGGTAATGAAACAGAGCACAGCATCCCAGGGGCTGAGACAGTAACAAAGTACCAAGCATATACATAAAGGGAACCTATGAAGTGGGGTGGGGGAGGGGGAGAGAGGGCAGGGGAGGGAGAGAACAGGGCAGAAGAAATATTTGATGACATAACGGCTAAGCTTCTAAAAGGTCCACAGATGAGCCCGATGATCCACCAAGTTTAACCACCACCGTGTAAACGGTAGGCAATTCCCCTCATGCCATGAGCTAATAACGCCAGTGAGCTGGAAGAATGGACTGCAGCTTGTAAGGGTGATCTGCTTATTCACTGTGTTCATGAGGCACCAATCATGCTGACAAGTCAACCTAACAGAACAGTCAAAAAGAAGCTTGTTTAGGGCCAGAAAATTCTCTAAGGCAAAAGAGGTGCTAGGGTCACCATGGGAAAGTGACTATAAGCTACTAATGTAGCTAAAGCTCTGTGTGTTCCTTGGATGAATAAAATAAATGAGCAGAAAAGAGAAATGACACCGGGAGCTTTTCTCAAGGGAAGCAGGTTCTCAAAGGAAGGACGAGGATGGACACACTACCGCCCTTCAGCCACATGCAGCGCAGTCGGCATCTGTGTCTGCTTCTGCACCTGCGTCTAGACTCTTCAGTGACCAGAGCTAACAGTAGTGACACCCACTCCTCCTTTCATTATTTAAAAAAACGTTTACTGAACACATCTTGTGAGGCTAGGGTCTACATTGAGGGCTGGGGGCAGAGAAACAAACAAGATGCAATTCTCAGATGCTCAGTCTGATACAAGGAGACAGTAATATGAACAATTATAATACACTCTGATGAGTGCTATACTAATGTGATTCTCACATGGAGATGATGCCCAGGATTTTCTTTTTAAAAAGACAGAAAAACTTGTAGTAGCTTTCAGTAATAATAGTGATTAAGGTCATGGGCTTAGAAGTCAGACACACTGGCTTCAAATCCAAGCTCTACTCCTTATAAGCTGTGAGACACAGGCCTGCCAAGTCACAACTCCAAACCTCTGCTCCTTTCTCAGCAACACGGATTATTACCAGTTCCTAGCTTCTCCTGATTTTAGGACAGCGCCCAGCACAAAAATAAAAGATGGTTAACAGGGTGGTGGGGGTAAGGGTGGTGATGGTTCTAATACTAAAACTTGCTTTATAATATGTAAAATTTTAACCTTTAATTATATGGAAAGATTTACCCAGATGATTTATTTCTCAATAATTCTAGACAGGCAATGTTTTATTTTAACAAACATGTATTGTACCAAGAACTGGGAGCAGAAGGATGAGTAAGACAGTCTCTTGCCCTGGTTGGTGTGGCTTGCTTGGCTGGAGCATCGTCCCGTAGACCAAGACGTTGTCAGTTTAATTCCAAGTCAGAGAGAGCCAACTGATTGATGTTTCTCCCTCTCTTTCTCCCTCCCTTTTCCTCTAAGATCAATAAGCATGTCCTCAGGTAAGGATAAAAAAAAAAAGACAGTCTCTATCCTCTGGCAGAGGTACTATCAGCAATACCTGTTTGGGCACCATTTGTAATCAACAGAGATCCTACAGTCACCAAAAAGTTAAAAATAGAATTGGAAGTATAAATAAATGCTCTAAACACACACATTCTTCCCTTCAGCAAGAATGCTTCAAAGTAAGGTGCAGCTAGGGAATTTTGATTTATGATGAAGTTTTTTAAGTTGTTTAACTTTAAATAGCACCCTGTGAGTCCCCAAGCAGTAAATCGGGAGCCATTTGACAGGCCTGTCACTTGCCTTTTGTCATTCTTCAGAAAACTCCAGGGAGGCACCATCTCCACTTATGTAAGCCTCTCTGTATCTATGCTGTGGAACACTTGCCTTTGTTGGTTAAAAATAACCTGGATTGTTCACAGTTCTCTTTTTGTTCTGGTGTGTCTTTAAGTGCAGCTGCATGCAGCTTCACAGCAAACGGTTTAATTGTGAGTTTGGAGAACTTACTTAAAATTTGGACACTGCATTTTACATACCTCATGCTCAAGATGGAAAGACATTTGGTTATTAATTTTTACTTTTCATAAGTATCAAAAATGGCTTTCACACTAATTTTCCTTTTTCTGGATAAAGGAATAAAAAAAGAAATTGGGTTGGCCACTATCTTCTGGTAATGGGGTACTGCCATTACCCCATTGGATCTACCTTCTTGCCAAAGACAATTAGAAAGTTGGACAAAATAGTACAAATGTATGCTTGAAACTATCTGAGAGATTACAAGCTAGGAAAGAATTGCCAGGCCAAGGTCTGGGGGAATTTGATGGCCTAGTTACTTTCTCTTGTTGGCTGCAAAAATGCACCCTTCGTATCTCCTGCTGGAGGATGCAGAGTCTACGGAGGCGCCAGCTGCTGCCCTTCTGGATCTACTACCACCATGCCAGGGCCAGCTTCCCATATGCTACTCCTCGTCAATGATTAAGCACAGCAAAGTGAGGAACACTGGCCCATTCCCCTAACAGGCAACTTTAGTAAAGGACCCTGCATAGACCTGGCCAAACTTCTTAGAATAACACTGAGGTCCAAGACACTTTTCAACCAATATTCCTTTGTCCTTCCTCTTCTTTTACCATCTAAAGGCTCTCCACATGTCTCCTCTGCTCCCACTTTTCCTTCATAGGCCTGCCCCCCAATAAATATACACATCTTAAGCCTGTCTTGGCATGTGCATTCCAGAAAACTGACTTTTCATCAGCTGGTAGGCAAAGAGGACTGTCATCCCGCTGGGTGTGTGGACGGCATACAGTCCCTGGCACAGGGGAGTGGCCACACTGCTGAAGATTTCACCAATGGTGACCTGAAAAAACATCCTGGGGGCGTGACTATCCTTCCTAGTGTAGTGATTCAGGAATGAAATGACAATGCCTAAAATGACAGGGGGATGGGCTGGATATTGCCAAGTTGCAAGGATGCTCTGCAGTGGGATAATAAGAACGTGAGGGCGTTAACAAGCAGTTAAAGTCTATGGGTGAGAGCTTAGTTTGGTAGCTTACAAAAAGGCCCCTATTCTGGCTGTAGAATTGCAGATACAATGGAGTAGCCAACTGAAGACCTGTTCATTAGAGTCACAGAGTTCCAGAGACATCGAAATGCTCTGTTGACTCAGGTCTGCTATGCCAAGGCCAGGGAAACGTGTGGGGGCACACGAATGGCACGGCCACAGTGGCAGACATGAGGACTGTAGTGAGCTCCCACTTACCAAGGTCAATCTATCTGCTGCTGCCTCTAAGTGTCCAATCTGTTAGCAGCCAATGATTCTAACATGTATCTGGAAATGCAAAGGGCCAGGAATAGTGAAGAACACCAAGCTAGATGGGCATGTGTTCTTGGACATCGATACTTTCTATAAGGCTATACCCATTTAAAAAACCTGTGATGTTGGTATAGAATTAGACTCAGAAGAGCAGAATAAAGTGTGTAAATGGGCTTGTATTTGTGTGTATCTGTATTGTGATCATCATATAGTTATATCAACCATTTGAGTATATCAACATAAATGTATAGTTATTTCTGGTCTGATTATGTATATTTGATGAAGTGGCTCTGCAGAGAGAGCACTGGGGAAAGGCCAGTCTTCAATAAATGGGGCTAACTTGATTGAATATCCATATGAAAACAAAATGAAAGTCAACTCTGACCTCACACAGCACAGAAAAATCAATTCCAGACGGAGTATAAAGACTGATAATCTGCCCCGACTGGTGTGGCTCAGTTGGTTGGGTATCGTCCTACAAAGTGAAGGGTCACTGGTTCGATTCCTGGTCAGTACACACGCCTGGGCTGCAGGTTCTGACCCCAGTTGGGGAAAGTACCAGAGGCAACCGATCGTTGTTTCTCTCACATCGACGCTTCTCTCCCTTTCTTTCCCTCCTTCTAAAAATACATAAATAAGATCTTTTTTAAAAAAGACAAATCTGACTGTGAAAGGTAAAACAACGAGGCCTCTAAAAGACAAGATAGGAGAATCATTTACAACTTTGGCACAGGGAAATATTTCTTAAACAAAGCAGGAAAAGCACTAACCATAAAAAAGATTGCTAAATGGACTACGTTAAAATTAGTAACTCATTTTCAAAGAGCACCATTAAAGTGAGAAGACAAGCCACAGAGGGGGAGAAGATATGGCTAATAAACGTGAAAGGATGCCCAACCTCAGCGGTAACCAGGGAAAAGATAAATTAAGTCATAATCAGACACCACCACACACCACTGGAATAGCTAACATGAAGCAGGATGGCACCAGAGGCTGACAAGTGCGTGGAGCGACAGGAGTTCTCGGATTGCTGGTGGAGTGGGACTGGTGCAACCTCTCTGGAAAATGTTATTCACTAAAGGTGAAGACATGCGTAGGACACGATTTAGCCGATTCCGCTTCCAGGTAACACTTAACAGAAATGCCTACACTTAAATTAGAAACATATGGAAAACATTCACACCAGTATTATCGGTAAAAGCCCCAAACGGCAAACTGAAACACTGGTCAACAGAGTGGACAAACTGCGGTGTATTTACACCATGGACCATTACAAAGCAGTGAAAATGAACAAAGCGCTGTTTACAGAGAGTGGCATGGTCGAATTTTAAGAGACAGACTAAAGAGCACATGCTAAAGGATTCCATTTACATAAAGTTTAAAATATAAGCAAAATTAAACTGCTATATTCAGAAACACATGCTTAGGTGGTAAAAAGCCTAGATGGCAGCAGGAAGTGGTCATAAATTAGGATGGTGGTTACCTGTGGGGTCAGAGGTGAGAGAAGGGGGCGATTAGAAGGAAGCATGAGAGAGGCTTTCTGGAGTGACGGTGATCATCTATTCCTCGGCCTGGATGATGGCTACACTGGCATTCACACGGTGGCAGATCACTGAGTGCACACGTTTACGCACTTTTCTGTAGGCATGTTTCATAATAAAACAGATTAAACCACCAAACAAAAGGAATGGTTGGTCTTTGAATCAACATGAAGGGCTTACTACTTGGTTAGCAGACCCTTCTCTTTGACTTATTTCACTGATAATGGTGAGCAGTTCACACTGAATTATCCAGATGATTTTTTTACTGAGACTCTACGCCAGACACTTCTGAGATGGTTCGCTAAAAAAAAAACAGTTTATTGCCAAAGAGCTGTGGAAAATTAACCAATCCAAGAATTGAATTTAAAAATTTGGCCTGTTTTAATATGCTCTAAGAAACAAAATTAACAGAATCAAGCATAGCATTTATATTTTGAGCTGAGCAAAGTGTCTGTAAAGGAAAATGGATCCCTGCCGACAAAGTAGCTGAGGCAGCTGAGCTCACTCGGGCAGGGAAGGGACAGGTAAAAAGTCGGGTCCCGGGAGCCTCCCCTTGCCTCTCCTTTGTTTTGAATTACGTAACCTTCATGGCAGAATCATCTTTGACAGAATCCTCGGAAGACTTCCAGATCTGAAAGATGACAGAATAAAGGATAACTGAGCATGTTAAAAGGAGAAGAGTGCAGAAATCCTCAGGTGTAACAGCATAAAAAGGAGGGACTGCAGATAAACCGAGGTGCCGAGAAAACCAAGGTGACACTGAGCCTTTGGGAAGTGAAATGTAAAGTCTCACAAAGACAGAAGATTCATCTGTATGGTGTGACCATCCAGGACAGTCTACTGGACTGTACTTAATGAGAAAAGATGATCAAATTAACATTACGACAAATCAGACAACTACTTCGACATGGGAGTTTAATGATGGGTTTAAGATACTAAGGAGATTGGACAATCTTCGCTGGAGACAGTCCCTCCATCCCACAATAGTCAGAAACCTTCTCAAGAAACCGACTCTCTCTGGAAACTGTCTACAGACTGCTGGGGGGAGTCCCACACGGCAGCCTGGAGCCACTGTAAAGTCAGCTCACCAGTTGCAGCAATGTTTTCAAGACTGCCTGACAATTTTCTGTTTCCCTGGAAATCTCCCCCATTTCTCACAATGACTACTTTTCTTACAAATGTTGACACTCCTTCTGCTTCCCAACCATCCTGAGCAGTGTTGGCATCTGGTTCCAAGAGAAAATAAGCACCATTAGAAGGAAATTTTCTCAACTTTTTGGTACCAGACCTTCCAATCTGTTTACATCCTTTCCCCCTTCCTGCAGAAATTTCCTTTCGCAAATACAAGATTGATCCCTCCCTCCAAACATGACAGCGACCCTTCTCTGCCTGCGCCCCAAACTGTGCCGCTCAGCCTCTGAAACCTGCTCCTCCTCCAGTGGTCCTTTCTCAGCACAGCAGGACTCCGGAAGTTATCCTTGCCTCCTTCCTCTCCAGTCACCAAGTCCAGTGCATTCAGCGCATTTCCCATGCTGAATCTCTCAGTCTGCCTGGTTATCTCCTCTGTCACCACCATCCCCAACTATCTGTCACCTACTGTAACAGTCTTACTGGTCTCTTGACCTCCAAGTTTACTTCTAAGTCATTACCACTCCTGTAGCAGCCAATTATCTTACCGAAACGCTGTTCTGATGTTACTCCCTCAGTTTTATTACCCACGGAATAAAAGGCAAACTCTTTAACATGGTTCCTAAGGCCCTCTCATAATTTGCTTCTGGCTCACTTTTCTAATTATTTTTAGTTACTCCACTCATTGCATGCTCTGCATCACACATTTCCAGACACTGACACACGCATTTCCTCTGCCAGGGGGACTGTCCACCGGCACTTGAGCATTTGCCTGCCTGGGTGCTCCTCAGACTTTAAATGCCATTTCCTTTCGGAGGCCGTCCCTGACTTCCTGGACGAGGTCTGGTCTCTGTGCTGAGCCTCCCTAACATAACGTTCATTGTTCTCTGTCAGTTTATCTGTACGCTCGGAAATCAGGGCACTGTCTGTTCACCGATGTGGCGCTACGACTCAGCAGAGTAACTCTGCAAGCACCAAACATGGTTGTTGGATAGATAGAGGAAAATATAAAAATATAAAAATAAACCATTCACAATAGGAGATGTGCTCCTTTACCTGGAAAATAGCGTCTATAGATTTTCTTTAAAATTAGGAGTGCAACATTTCACAGCTTTCATAGATAAGAATGAAACAGATAATTTTAAGTAATATTTGAAGCTGTTACAATAGAAAACAGCCTGGGATTTGATGGCTCTTGCATCTTTTAGATTGTTTCCAGCCAGAAAAGTGGACAAGAACTTTATCACTTTGGTAGACATCGATATCCTGTATCGTAAGACAAGAAGTACTAGAAAAGCTAGTTACCTAAAGGAGGGATAAATAAGAAATTCATCAGGAAGTCTTTGAATATAATGCACACACATACACAAAAAACATACTTATTTAGATATGATAAAATATTCATTATTACTAAAAAATGTATCTATTATAGGGAAGACAAACTATAACTATCCTGAGAAAGATGACCTCAGTACATGCTCAGTTGTGTTTAAATATTTTTTTCTAAAGAGTAAAAGAGCAGCTGGCCTTACAATAATAAGAAAAGGTATTGATAACTGGGCTGTAAAAAAACTGCCTGAAATGTTCATTCAAGGCTGGTATTCATTCTTTATTCAGAGCCTGGCGGTCAGGCTTGAAAAGCAACAGATTACTGATGCATTCTACAGCCAAGTCATGGAGAACATAAATAAATTTGTTCTTAGTACAGCAATGAATAAAGGGAGGAAAAGACTTATTCTTTGTATAACAAGGGTCCTATGCCTTCTGTTTGGCTTCAGTAGGACGATTTCTATTAATTACAGTTATATGACACAATTTAGAATATTGTAATTTGATCTTTTCATTAGTTCAACACAGCAAAGCAATCTTTAAATCCTGATACTGCATGAGGAATATCTTGCATTGGTTTATTTGCATTTTTTATTACATGGACAATATAGAGATTGTAAAATCCAAAAGAAATTTCTTGAACTACTTAGGAGCTTTAAATAATTTATTTTATGCCTCCTTCAGTTTAGGGAAATAGTTTAAAAAAAAACTAGAGTTAAGATAAAAGTAGTAGAGTGAAAATAAACAAACAGCAATAGTGTGTTTACTAAAGGGCAAAGATAAAGCTACATTTTCAAAGTAATTCATGAGAATTCCCATTAAATTTAAAATACTTGGTTAATTTTGCTCTCTGCTCTAAAAAGTGACTTCAGGAATAAGTAATAATAGCTTCCTCCTTTGGGCCAGAAGAGTTGATCCTATGTTTTCCATTTCTTAAATTAACATGCGTGTGCACATACACAGTTTTGATGCGGCGAGGACTAGTTTTAGTCAATCTTGTTTGTTAGCGGTGAACACTTTTTTAAACAGGAGCAGTGTCTAGGAAGATATGATTTTAAGAGCCCTCGTGGACAGAATAAAAAGGGGAATTTCTGAACCTGTATACACGAACATCTATTGTGAGTTGCCTATTTTAGACAAGGCCCTGACTGTCTTGTGAGAAATCTACTTGGCAAGCTCGAATAGGTCATAACTGTATCACCTGAAGAAAGCTTACATATAATAAAAGAATTAGAGAAATCGAAGAGGAGTAAGAACTCCCTGTGGTGATCTGAGACTTCATGGAAACATGGACGTGACGTGTGTTGGAAGAAGGGCGGGGCTTTCTAAAGGTGGAATAAAGGGGGAATGTTTCATAATTTACAGAATACAAGCCAAGTGAAAATTTTGGTTTTTATCTTTCAATAAATATTTATAATGCGCAACTGCTTCAGAAGTCATCTCTTCTGCCCAAATATATTATAAATCATGAAAAGCAGTGGTTATAGCTTAAAATGCCTTGTAAATCTGCAGCTTACAAATATTCCTTACTTAGAAAAAGTTAACAGACACACTCCCTCTCCCGCCACAATGACTGAATTTCACCCCAAACTCTACTGCCGTGCGGGGTTTCCCTCCCCTTCTTCTGTCCCACCCTTACTGGGAAGAGGAAGGAACAGTGTCGCAAAAAAAAGCCAGAGGGATTCCCAGCTTCAAGGAGTAGAGCACTCACAGAATAAAGATCGAATAAAGGACTAAAGAGCACTCGCTGGATTTGGCAATATGGAGGCGAAGGGATGACTTCAACCAAAGTAAGTGGTCATACGTATATATGGACATGTCTATGGACATGTTATCTTCCAGGAATGTGGTAAAAAAAAAAAAAACAAGAAGTAATCTATCATAAACTATTTAGGCTACAAACATCCAGGCTTTACAACAGATTCACTCCTGTTATTAAGAAATCCTTTTTCATTTTCTTTTTACCACCCTTAACTGCTCCAACACCAGCACCATTATGTTTTAGTTATCTGGCTATAATTGAGCTTTATAAAAACTACCTATTAGCTACTCCTTTGACCATAGCACACTTAAAAAAGAAAAAACTTAAACTGCCATATTTTCTTGAGTTAAATTCAACACTACAGTTTTGTAAGGTCGGAAAGAAATCTCAAATGTCTATGCAATCTCTTGTTCTTAGGCAAAGCTACCAAAAGACCAAAGCGAATCTTTTTGTTTATTAGAGAGAGCCATTAGGAAATGTTTTTTTATGCTCAAACTGTACTGCTACATTAAAACTCAGTTCATCATTCCTATAATACAAGGATACAAATCATTAGTTATCTGCCTAAATAACCCCCAAATTAAAAGTTATCAATGAGCGTGTGTACCAGCTGTCTATTGCCACAATAATGCTATGTGAAATAATCCACCTCAAAACCTAGGTGCAAGGCAGTAAGCATTTATTTTTGTTTAGGAGCTTATGGGTCTGCTGAACAGTTCTCCCCGGCTGGGCTGACCTTAGCAAGGCCTGCTCATCTGCCTACAGTCAGCCAGTAGGCGAGCTGGTGCTGGGCTGGTCTACAATGGCCTCACTTGGGATTGCCCTCTCCATGAGGTTTCTGATCTTCTAGCAGGCTCCTGAGCCCATTTCTGCCACATGTTTTTGGTTAAAACAAGTCTCAGATTCAGGAGGTGGATTAGAACCCATCTCTTGATGGGAGGGAGGAGTTGGAAATCGCATTGCAAAAGGAGCAGACAGAGGCAAGGAACGTCATTTAGTCTTTTCTTCACGCTAAATAACCTGGTATCAATGCTGCTTCCCTTCTGCCTCTGGATCTAGACTGTACAAACATGCACAACTCATTTTAACATTGCAAAATATAACTTCAAGAATAATGTTAAAGTCAAGGTGTGCTGAAATGAGCAAGTTCAGACTTTAAGAGCATAAGGAGTTGAAAAACACTGATTTCGTGAACTTAGGATTAAAGTGTTATAAAAGTTACCCCTTTACACTAGATAGTATGAATCTGTACGATAAGGGAACCACACACGCATCACAAGTGGATTTAAACGCCTTTGTTTACTATCCAGGTATTAGGAACTACTTTCTATTATTTGGTAAACTTTCAGAAATACTTTTATTCAAAAAGCAACACCCAGGAACCTTTAAAGTGAACCATTTATTAAATCAGACTGTTATTCTTAACAGTTATGTAAGTTACATGTATGTTTATGTCAGAGTATTTCACATGGAAATCTTTTAAACTCTTATAGGCAAGCAAAATTGTACCACACAATATATAAGTGGGAAAGGGCACTGCTAAACATTCAAATAAGGCAAGTATTTAAAAACAATAAAACAATAATTAAAAAAATTCAAGCATTCCTTTAAGAGAATTCAATACTACAAGCTAAGTGTACTTTCTGAGTGTATTCATATAATCAAGTCAGTGTTTCGTTTTTGAAAACATCAAGAAGTGGAATAAGGCTCATTAATAGATACAGTTGCCCTCATGATTTCAATCTCAGTCGCTTCCTTTAAATTAAAATTCACAAAGTGCACAATTAAGATACATCAAAAACTGAGTCTGCTACTCTAATAACAGCTGTCCATGCTTAATACTTAGTGGTTTATTTGACCAAATTATGTCTTTTCAGGGAAAAATAAAAAAGATAAGCCACTGTAAAACATTTAGTCTGAAATGTATGCTAATAGTTTTCTTAGAAATCAAAAATTATGGAGGAAAAAGGTTATTTATCTTAAGGAAAAAAAAGCAAAAACACTGGAATGACCAAACATTTTCAAGGAACAAGCACCACAAAGGACATTTGCGTTCAGTTTTGTAATATTTATCAACGCACTTTTCTTACTCCAGCCAATCCACTTCATCAAATTCTGAATCGTCTTCTGAATCGCTGTACTCCACGGCAATGCGGCGGGACAGGATGGTGGCCACGTCGTTTTCAATGCGTTCATGTTTAGCTTCCTGTTCACGCTGCTCTTCTACTTTCCGCAACTGAATACCTGACAGAGTAAATGCAAACCACTCACTGGAAACCAAAATACCGAATGCTAGATATTGTTACTCTTTCTGGGATGAAATCAAATGCCCAGAAGAAATACTAATAGAAAAATATAAAGCAAGAGCTATTAAAAAGATCCTGAAGGAATTATATTTAGAGAGGCATTAATTTCTTCATTATGCTTATCTGTGACACTAGTTGGTAGAACCTGCCAGACATCCAGTGGCTATCTATAGTTTATTAAAACATTATAGTCTATTATGCCTCCCTGCTCACCAAATCCTAGAAAGTTATCCAGATAATACTTTTCTTCTGTTACCTCTACGGTCAAATAAAATAAACACTGCTGACGATATTTTCTGAAGCTTTACTCTCCCTCTACTTGAGGAAAAGGCACTCTTATTCATTCTATACTGTTAGCACCTGGCATAGAGTAGGTGCTTAGGAAATGCTGGCAGAATAACTCAATGAGTATGTCAGGTTTTGTGTTTTTTTTAAACTAAGGGAGGAAACTTTAAAGGCATCTGGTAGAGCAAGTGTCACTGAGACACCAAATGGAGAGCCTTTACTCTGAAAAAAATGCAGTTTTTTTAAAGGAGTTAGTATACATATTAAACATAATATAAAGGGCTTTAACTAATTTTTCTGTAATGTTTAAGTCTGATACTTTTCTCATTCATTCAATAAACATTATAATCCCTACTAAATATGAAAAGAAAATAACCAAATGTGATATATTTTCTTTAAAATGATTTAAAATAAAAGTTGAACATAGCTTTACTTTCTAAAGACCATTCGTGCAAAAACATGATCATTTAAAATTTTATAAATGAGCAAAGGATTACTGTTTAATAAGAAAGCTGCCAGTGCTACAAGAGCAACACTTTTAATGGCCCTGAGAACATTACCTTTCCGTATGGCTTCCAGAAGTACACTCCTGGCGTCACTGATTACAGGTAGGGTTGATGGATGACGCTTTGGCTCAGAAGCAGGTACGACTTGTGATGGAGGAGATGGAGGCATTAATGGAGCATGGGGACCTGGGGCAGCAGATGGAGTTGGATGTAGCCCAGAAGGAGGATGAGCAAGAGCTGCAACTGTGACAGGTGATGATGGTCGAATGCCAGGTGGAGGCAAGGGAGGCGGTGGCGGGGGTGGAGGCAGCCCCTGGACTTCGCCTTGTGGGAGTGGATGAACTGGTACAGTCTCACACACTGGGGCAGCTCTAGCTACCGGAGGAGAGGGCTGTACTAGAGGAGGTGCAACCGGAGGAGGAGCTGGGTGAAGAACTCCAGGGGCAATCTGAAGAGGAGCTGGAGGCGGTGGTACTGCTGGAGCTTGCAGAGCAGTGGCTGGAGGAGGAGGTGGGGGAGGGACTGGTGGGGGAGGAGTTGAAGTCATTGAAGCTCTTAATGACGAAGTTGACAAGGCAGATGGAAGAGGTGGTGGAGGAGGTGGGGGGGTGGGGCTCACGAACACAGGTGTCCTGCCTGTAGCTGGTGACTGAGGGCGATTTTCTATCAAACCTGTAGCAGAGCTGAAATGATAAAGAGATCCTAGCAAGTTATTAAGAGAGAAAAAGTTAATTACACAAAATACAAATGATCAGTAATTACATCAAGGTAGATGCATTAACATGTTCCTACAGAAATTAAAAAATTTGCAGCAGTATTTACTGTGGAATGAAGGCAGAAATAAAAGTACACCAACAAGAAAATGAATAGGTGGGACTTTGGAAAATTCGACCTCTCGTGCAACTTTCATAACCACTCAAGCATGTTGTGCTTACTTTGGTAAGTAAGATGCTCAATTTTGTACTGTGATATGAGTCTTTGTAATGACTCAACATTTATCATATTACAATATTTGTATCAATACCCGTGGCCAGTAAAATTCTGTATTTGTGTTGAAGCTATTAAGACTCATCATATGTCATTTCAGTTAAATCCGTGACAACTAATTACAAACCACAAAAGGAAATTTACAGCCCTCTTCCTTCCTGAGGATGAAACATCAGATGAGTCAGTGACAGAACGTTGATTTCTTTTTTTAACTGAAAATTGTAAAGCTGACCTTGCTTTCTCTTTAAAAATTTATAATTTGGATAACACCGGACAAAATAAAGGTTCAAAACAGCTTTGCTAAAAAACACTATGAGCAACTGCCTATTCTCAAATTTTTAGAGTATTTCCCCTAATATCAAATCAACCCTTATAATCACGTTTGGTTTCCATTTTTTAGTCCCTTAACACATCACAAAAAATTTTTGTGTATTAATATACAGCAAGTCTTCCCTTATAAATGTTGACAGGTTCAAGGACTTTAAGTGAAAAAGACATAAAACAAAACCAATTTTACCATAGGCTAATTAATATAAACAAGAATTAAGTTCCTACAGCATCTAATCAATGTTAAACAATGCTGAACAACATGATGCTCTTCAAGGACCTGCTCTACTGCACATCCTGTGTTTAATAACAAAGCTATAATAAAATGAAACATGTTTTAACCTTTAAAGTAAATTCTCATCAGTTAATTTTCCCAAGAGACTGTGTCAGCTTTTGTTAGAGGTTAGAAAAGTACCTCCCATATGCCAAATCTGTCCCATTCCTTGTTTATGTAAATAAGAGTTTTGCTGAAACACAAACACCTTCATTTAATTATGCATATAATCCATGGCTGCTTTCATGCAACAATGGCAGAGCTGAGTAGATATAACACAAACATATGCCCACAAAGCCCGGAATATTTACGATCTGGGCCTTAAAAAAAATAAAAGAGATTACCACCCTCTGAGATAAAACGCCAAATGCCTGTCCCAACATACCTGATACAGGTGGGTATGGGCTTCGCATCCCCTGCTCCATGCATCGGTGGAGGTGGAGGCGGTTCGTGTGGTCTGACTAAGACCCTTTCCTCAGCTCTAGTGAGAAGCTCACTCATCTGACTAAATGGCAAGGCAGAAAGTGAGTAAGATCCATCCATATGATCCACATATGTCTGAGGTCTAAAAAAAAAAATACAGTATCAGTATATTTTTTTGGTGGAGTAAAGTGTTCTACGTGAGATAAAGTTTATCCTTTGAATGTCAATATTTTAACCACCTTTAAGAAACTTCTCTCGGAAATTCATCACATCCATCCTGCTTTTAAAGCAAAAAATGCTGCTCATAATGCAAATTTTCCTTGCTGCTTCAGGCTATGTGACCTTCAGCTACTCTATTATTTGACAGCATAATACTAACTCAATTCACAAGGATAAAAAGTATTACATATATAATCTTATAAACAAGAAAATAATTAACTTTTAGCAAACTGCATTCAAAACAACCTGCCTTTATTTCATTTTTTTCTTTACAACAAGATGCCAATGACAAACAGAATAGCAAAGCTGGGATTTCCTACCACCAGGGTGTCTTGCTGCTCTCTCACACCTACATGGCTCCCCAATGCCTCGTGCCCAAGAGGAAGTGCCTCCCTGACACTGGCCCCACGGGCAGGGCTGGCGACATCATTTTTGGCTTTTCGGTGTTTTCAAACATGCTAGGGTACTCAGCAAATAGATGCTCATTAACATAGCAACATGTGACTAAAGATCTGATTGAAGAAAATTTTAGACACCCCAAGCATGGGAAGACATAAATATTTACTGATTGTAGCGCATGTCAGGACAAAGCTGGATTTCAAACATACGCACACTGCAAGTTAGAAGTGCTGTGTTTACACTGCTGGGTCAGCTAAATACCTCAATTACTTAACAGCAGTAGAAATAAATGTTTGCCTGTAGGTTAACCTTTTTAAAAAAAGATCCCAATTCTTTCATTATTTTTTCAGCAATGCATATAGTGTCTTATATGTATATTACTCCTAAAACAGGCCAAAATATTTCATACTTATGGCCCAATAATTTATATGTATTATTCAAAAGAAAACCTTAAGCTCCTTTCCATTAAAAAATCAGTAACTATAAGATATATAATAATGATAATCAACTATACAAAAATTAATTTCTTCACAGAAAGATGCTAGCATGTTGGCTAGAGTGGCGTGTCACTTATGTAGGGCCCCTAACCACTGAGAAAGGAAAGGATCTATTCCATATTTTTGCAAAGGAGATGAGTAATTTTGTTTTAAAGTCCTGATATATCTGAGTGAGACATATGGCACAGAAAGAAAGTCAGAAAGAAAAAGGAACAAAATACAACCCTTTCTCAACTATTTCATATGTAGTGAGTCAATAATAGTTCAAAAACTATTCCAGACCCCATTCCTATGTTGTGAAACTCTAGCAGAGTCTGCCTGAAACGCTGAGAGGAAGCTGAGACTTCAGAGGAAAGCTAAAACAACCCTGAAGATCACCCACTCTGACCACCTCTTTCTCAAGATGATGAAACTAGAGCCCCAGCATGAAAATGGTCTGCCCGAGATCAGACCTCAGCAAGCTCATGATGCTCAGGGCTTTAAAACCATCTCTGTGCTTGTGACAGGGTCTGCCACATCAGCAGTTCAGGTCCTGACACTTATAGGTATAGATATTAGAAAGAAACCCAGTATTTTATCACTAATTTTGTTAAAAAACAAACGAAAGAAAAGAAACCTTGTTTCAAAGTGGGAGGCTGGGCCGTTAGCAACTTCAATATGCTTATGTAAGAGATTAGCATCGTCTTCAGCCAGCTCCGGACCTTGGGCCAGCTTCTGCCATTCTCTCCGCCTGTCATGAGGTGCTCTTGGCACTTTTTCTGGCTCATGAGGACGATCTAGATTTTTCTGCTATAACAGATGTATTGAGACAAAGCCAAACGCTGAAGTGCCAAGTTTTTAAAAAGAGGTTATAACAATCACAATAAAATTCTAACATTAATATTGAAAAAAAACATCATGATAATATAGTAAAAGTAACACAGAGACAGTTCATTTGTACACTGATTTAAATCTTAGCTAGTTTACTTATAATCCAGTTTCTCCTGTTTTTTTAATCTCTAATTGGAATTGATGTACCAGATAAAAACAGTATGCCTACATAATAAAATCTGAAGTCAGAAAGCACATTGAGATGAAAAACGATTCACCAACTTTGCTACCGTATCTATTAGTTTTGTGAAATTTCTACCATTAATGGCACTATCTCTAACCAAAACCTGAAAATTGACTAAGGTTATATTATCTGGGAAGTTACCAATTGGCTAGTCAATACATTAGGCCATAATAAAATCCAATTATCCATTTAGTCCATTAAAACAGTGTCAACAGAAAACAGTGTATTTAAAAAATAAAACAAGAAGTGATTTAAATTGTGGGAGCAAGCACAGAAAAGTCTAGAGTAGGTACAACAAAGTCAAATGCCCCAAGGGGCCAAGCAGATAATATACACAAATGGAGACAGCAGGGTATAACTCGAGGAAGGCAGTGAACTACACAGTCATGCCTCGCTGAGGCATTTCAGTTCAACAAATTTAAAACTACTGTGGTTATCAAACATAACCCTGCTCACAGGTGTTCTGTGCTGCCCATCACCACTCTGCAAACTCTAGCTAGAACCCAGGGCTGCTGTCCAGTACGGATGGTAACAGGAATGCATTATGGAGAGGGAAGCAGAGAGCTGTAAGAGCTCTCTTATAACAGAGGAGTGATGAAGATAGACTCTGCCTCCTTTATCGTTCCGCCTAAAGCCAACACTGCTTCCTCCTTCTATATTTCTAATTACCATTAACTCAAAGTAAATCCAAGTGAATTTTATTGGAAGGTAGAAAACAACAACACAGCAGACAGATAACAGGAATTTAGTGAGAGTGTAACAACCTTTCCAAAACATCAGGATAGGTTCTACGGTTAGAAAATATTAGCTGGATCTACTCTACCAATCTCCAGACAATATCCCTTTGTTCCTTCTTACTAGAATACCCTTCTCTTCCCTGGCCCACTTAATTCCTATTTTTTGTTCAAGATACATCGCAAGCTTTGTTGAAAGTGGTTGCCAACCCTGTCCTCTGTTTAAATCAAGTGCTTTTTTCTGTGTGCATACCTCTGTCATGGCACTTATCACACCATATTATAATTGTATTATGTATACATCTAACTATATAGAGTAATGTCATTATAATAGTCTAATCTGCTCAGATTATACTGTGATCTTTCTGTGTGATTATAAAGACCTCAGTATTTGACTACATGGACCCAATAAAATAAAACTGTCAAAGTACAGAACTAACAAAGTCCCCTATGTGCAATAAAACACAAATGCATGAAAACTAACTTCAATTTTTTGAATCTCTTGTAATACCTTCTGCTTCCTCTTTTCTTTCCTCTTATCCTCTGTGTCTTGCAACATTTTTTCTTTCCATAGATCAAAGAAATATGAAGGATTGGTATAAAACTTCAAACCTTCTTTACCATCATCTCTGAAATATAAAATATCAATTAAAACATATATTAGTAAGGCTTAGGCAATCAGAATAGAACTAGTTTAGTGAAATGTGTTTTCTCTTACATTAACAAACTATAGCACGTTTAAAAATAGTGGCAAAATAAATTAGAATACTATACCAATAGAATAGTTCTCACAAGTCAGACAGGAAACTGAGAAAAACAGAAAACTTAGATGTTTTTTCAGAGTTGGTGTTAATAATTTAAAGTACAGCTGGACAATTTTCATCCCTAACTTATGCTGAATAACGAGTTTTCTAAAAGTCCTTTGAGAAATTCCAGTAATTATAAATGGTTCTGCCAAGATAAAAGTCTGAAAGGACATAATATCATTTAGAACAGAGAAATTATACAGGGTTTCTGCCAATACTCTAATTTACTTAGTATCTTACCAACCCCCCAAAATATCACCTAACAGTCACTCCTGTAGTACCACAGTTATTTATATTCAAATGACTTGCATACTGAAAAACAGTTTCAAATAACTAACTGAATACCATTTTATTCAGGATATGTGTAACGCATCTTAAATTACCTATTTAACAAATCATGTGAAAGGGCTCCAAAAAAAGGCTGAATAATTCCAGATTTTAGTTTAAATGGTAGATTACATTTTAAAAACAAATGCTATAGACTCATTCTGTATTATAAATTTAATGTATATAGATCAAGAGTAAATAAGACAAGCAAAAATAATATTTGTTAGTCTGATATTGAGCTCTTTATTTTTTCTTTTCCATCTGATTAGAAATTAAATTTAAAAGACAGTAACAACTCCTTGGCCCTGCACAGTACTAATTTTGCCACTGGTTTTCTTATTAATACTTATGAAAACAACTCCCTTAAATTAGTCTTGTCTTTTGTATGGCAGACCTGTGGGAACTCCGTGAATAAAGCAAACGTTTTCTAAAGATTCTAGATAGGGGACGTTCTCTGTGTCGGTCAGGAGCCCAGTAAAAAAAAAAGAATGTTTGGGGATGTAGCATTTAAAGGTAGACTCCTACCTATGTGAACCTGAAGCCTGAGATAAATAACCAGCCTTCTCATTGTCAGTCTACTGACCTGTAAGGAGTGAGTATGTTGAGAGGCGGAGGCTGCTCACAAACATCGTATGTCTCCTGTAACGGAATAGGCAAAGTCTTGCGGTCAAAAAGCTGCTGATCTTGAATCGTAGAACTTCGGAAAGCTTTTCTCATTGTTATATCTTGCAAAGACACTAAAACAAAAATCAACAACGTGTTTTATTTTATTACGATGATTTAACATAAGAACAAATTCACATACTGTATTTGTTTCAACGTCAGCATGGCTCAGGGGCTGTGGCAGCAGTGCTTTGAGTCAGGAACCGTGCTTTGAGTGCCCTCATCAGTATGTCCCGTAACGTTTCGGGCCTGGTTTCCCCAGGCAGACGCGATTTAATGCAACCTTTGATTTCTAAGGATAAGAAAGGCTCGAGTGACCCTGGAAGCTTATCTGTATTTCCCCCAAAATATACCTTTTTCTTTTCTCTACTTGCCACCCCCAGCCCCTACCAACATACATTCTCTTCCTTTTCTCTATAACCTTCCCCCATCACCCTTTATTACTTTTATTTAGCTTATACCAACAACACTGAAGCAATTAGTTATCAATAGCATTCTAGACTAAATACACCATTTACCTTGCTGCTATATTGACTGTATATATAGTATTACATATGCTATAAAGTTAAAATAAACTTGACAGTAAAGAACGTATTTTCAAGCACTGAGCCAGTAAAGAATGTATTTTCAAGCACTGAGCCATCTATATCACTTATCTTTTCTCTTGTGCCACAAGGACCTCTACTTAGCTATAAGCTCTGGAAGACTGAGACTGTTTTGTACATTAGTATGTCCAGGAACTAGCACAGCCGCCATCACATATGATGGTTCAAAATAACTTCATCTACTCGTTTTCTTTTGGACTATGCAGCATATTAAGTAATATACCCAAATACTACAGTTTTATTTTTATTTTTTAAGATTTTATTTATTTATTTTTAGACAGAGGAGGAGGGAGAAAGGAGGGGGGAGAAACATCAATGTGTGGTTATTACCTCTTGCGCAGCCCCTCCTGGGGACCTGGCCTGCAACCCAGGCATGTGCCCTGACTGGAAATAGAACTGGCGACCCTTGGCGCTCAATCCACTGAGCCACACCAGCCAGGAATACTACATTTTCAATTCTTAGAGTGACTTCTGGATATTAAAAAACTAGGTGATTTTTTTACATATTAAATGTGGCTTTAAGTATACAGAGAAATGCTTTATACCATTGCAAGGTAGTACTAAACAATCGTTAACGATTCTTAAGTTATTTTTCTCCCTGAAGTAGTATCTCTAGCATGCTCACCAGTCAAGTCACTCCACGTGAACACCTGGACCTGTGGACTGGGGGGAGTAGTGAGACTGCCTCTGCACTGGCCACCCCGAGGCTGCGTCCCCAGCAGTCCCACCACCGCACAACTCGTAACACACTCAGAGACACCAAAATAAAGCTCAAAGAAACAGTTTTTTTCTCACTAAAAAGTAGTATGAAAAATATTTAATGACTATACACTGTATGTGCTAGATGCTTTTATTCATTTTAATTTTATTTAATCTTCACAATTCAATGCAATGGAATTATTGTTACATTTTTAAACATAAGAAAACAAAGGCTATAAAGTATTAGATAGCTGGCCCAAGGCTAGATGATTAACAGGCAGTATAGTCAGAACAGAAAACCTAAATCTGTCTGCCTCTGAGGTTGATCTTTTGCCACAAACCCGCCTGCTGTTCTCCTGGTTCCTATCAGAAGTGGCCTGTGCTTTCTATAGTCTAAATGGGTCAATTCTTGCCACCCTCTCACCCCACTTAGTAACCTTAAGTAACCAGATGGAACCTAGTGTTCATTCTCCCAAAACGTTGTTAGAAAGGCTGTGAAGAGCAAGTAAAGTAATAAGCACGTTTCTATTTTCAACTTCTCTATCGTTTGTCTTATTTGTTGGCAGACCACTGTGACAAAGCCCCTTCCAGCTGCTAACGGTAACATTTAATATTACTTAAATAGTATTATACATAATACAGTAAGATAGCCCAATACGCTTATAAATATAACAATTAAATATAATTGTACAAGTCTTTGTTTAAAATTCATTTTTACATACTTTTTGAATTATATTGGTAGTTCTCACTGTTACTTATTATTAATTGGTAATTAAAAACAAAAATATTGATACTGTACTCTATAATTTAGTACTGCATTCATAATGTTATTTTGTTTGAATTATTTCTGAGTTAAAAAAATCTAGGTTAAATAACTTTGAAAATTCCCCCTATACAACATCCCAAAAACAATTCTAAATTAAGGAATTCAGCTTTCACCTTCTGAATTCTTACCTACTGCTTCACATAATTGTAAGGGAACTATAAACAATTCTGATAGTTGTTAACATGCTAGGATTTAAAAAAAAAACATTTAGTTATTTATTGGTATCTGTATTTTCATTTTCAATTTTAACAGGTGTGTGCAAAAATATTTGTTAAAATTTAACAGTATTTTAAAACTAAATGTTAATTTTTTTAAAGATTTTATTTATTTATTTTTAGAGAGGGAAGGGAGGGAGAAAGAGAGAGAGAGAGAAACATCAATGTGCAGTTGCTGGGGGCCATGGCCTGCAACCCAGGCATATGCCCTGACTGGGAATCGAACCTGTGATGCTTTGGTTCGCAGCCTGCACTCAATCCACTGAGCTACGACGGCCAGGTCCTAAATGTTAATTTTTAATTTCATTATTATAAGGTCTGTCTGTGTATCTCTGCGTGATTATGTGGCATAGTAAATGTTTAAGTTATTTAAAAAAGAAATTTTGGATGTAAATGATTATTTAAAGCATGGCCATAAAATATTTTTTCACTAGTAGCAATGATTTTATATCAAGAATTTCAAGAAGTATGACCAACGCACATGCACATGCTTTAAAGGGTACCAAGGAAAACAGCCCACGGAATAGGAGAAGTATTTGCATATCATATTATCTGACAAGGAACTTGCATCCAGAATATACATAGAATTCTTATAGCGCAACAATTAAAAGAAAAATAATCCAATTTAAAAGTGGTCAAAGGTTCTAAGTAGCCATTTCTCCAGAAATGATACACAAATTACTGATAAGTCATTTAAGCCCTGGTTTTAAATCCAAGCCCTACCACTTCCTGCCGAGTGACTCATCTCTGAACGGCTTGTAAGCCATGGAAAGATGCTCCACATCATCGGTCATCAGGGAGATGCAAATACACTCTACGACATGGATCAATACTAGAAACATCAAGCTAAGTGAAAGGAGGCAGTCACAAAAGACCTCATATTGTATGATTCCACTCATACGAAATGTCCCGAACAGGCAAATCCACAGAGACAGAAAGCAGCTTAGTGACTACAGAGGCCGGGGGGAGGGGAGGTGGAGAGTGACTACTAAGGGGTCTAGAATTCCTTTTCGGAATGTTCTAAAATCGACTGTGGTGATAGTTGCGTAACTCTCGAACATGCTAAAATCCACTGAATTGTGTAATTCAACCTTAGATGGGCTCATTGTAGTGTGTATGAAATATATCTCAATAAAACTGCTTAAAGAAAGGTGCTGTTTTGGGTTTAGTCAAAACCAGAGTCAAAACTTATGTCAAAACTATCAGTTTATATCTTTGCAAGTAGTAGAAACTTAGCATAGTATGTATTTGCCTCTCCTTATTTCGGCATTAAATTAGGTTACATTAAAACATGTTGGTTTAATCACTGAAACATCTATCATTACACATTCTACTTTCTGTTTTCTTTCAGTGATATCCTTTAATATACTTATTATTCAAGTTTAGATCTCATGTAATTTGCATTTATACTAAAAATATTATTCAACAAAAAAGTATTTTTTGAAGACAAGTTTACAAGAAATTCACATTAAGTAACTCTAGGGTAATGAAAATTACTGTCCTTCGCAGCTCCACTTCATTTTGTTTGAAAAAACAAAACCAGAGAGGGGTAAGAGAAACATCAGTGTTCAACATTCTATCAAGTCATGAAATGCTTTACCACCGAAGTTTCTAGCATTATTTTAGCCTCTAATGTGGGAGTTTTTTGTTTATTTACACTGTTTTTTACCTGATATCCCTGATTTAACTCATTATAAAACATTTTTTCCTACATATTGGCAATTTGGGTTTTTTAAAAATATTCATTTAAAGTAAGAAGTGACATTCAAATAACTAGATCAGGTTTTAGCAATTTAACATATGCACATAAAAAAGCATATTAAAACAGATTACATTCTTACAGAATCAATTTCAATTTACTAAGAATTTCAAGTAATTTTCAAATAATTTTTATTTCTAAGACAAAAGTACACAAATAAATTGTAAGGAAGAAAATATAAAGATAATGGAGGAAAAAACCTGGCTAACTTTTTTTATGTCAAAAACTTAAAGAGTTATTTAGTATACAAAAAGAACAGGTCAAAAAGGAAAGAAGTGTGGAAGAAAAGCCAGGAAAAGCCATGCTAATGGCATTTGTAGATAACTCACTGATTTATTACAGCAAGTATACCAAAGGTCATGAGTAGAAAAAACTTGTAATAAATTTGTGTTCAATACTGTTCTTAAATATTTCACTCAAGTCATCTAACCTAAAATACATGTAAAGAAATACAATATGAATAAACTTACATTCTTCTTCTTTAGGGTCAAGCTGTGTAACACTAACGGACAAACGGTCCACACGTTCTTGTAATGAGTTAACTCTGAAGGAAAAACTATGTGCTTCATTGAATAATTCTCCAAAAATATCTTCAGCATATTTACCTAAGCAAAAATGAAACATATACCATAAAATTTAATGTGATAAGAGATAAATATCAAACAGTTAAATATTTAAAGGTACTGTCCTGATAAATTTGGCATTTTCTGAAACTAGTTTAAACTTTAAACCCTAAAGTAACCCAACTGTGACAGCATCAGAAAACAACTCAATCCCTAGGAAATCTGGTTTCATATAATTCAGTCTGAAATGGAAATGTTCTACGTGCTTTATCCATATCTACCTATCTGTTGAGGGTCAGAGAAGATTATGATATAAAAGTACCTATATAAATAGAAAAAAGAGAAAGCATATACAAACAATGGTTTTTAACCCCAAATGAGCATTCATAAATAAACTCTACACCAGAACTAAATTTCAAGTAAAGTGGCAGAATCCAAAATTCTTCATAAGCCTAGTAGGTAACCTATCTCATGTATGCCCAAAATATAGATTTTGAAAATTTATGAAATGATTTTTATTCTCTCTTGTTTCAGTTTCTTAAAAAATCATCATAAATCTAAAATCACTGTATTTCTCTAGTTAGGTAAATTTCCATTACTGGAAAGAATCAGGCAAAAATAGTCTATTCTAAAAGGAATTTTAGATGACCTACAACAAAAATATATATATTTAGAACATATATATACTAATGCATAATTACAACATAAAGATGAGTCAATTACTATCTGTACTTTCAAACAGAAAAAAGTCGAAGGTCTTCCTAAATCAAGACATTTTAGAGCGAAGCACACTGTCTAGGTTAAATCCAGCTCAGTAGTAAACTCTATCAAGACAGTTCCTATGATAGAAAAGTGCTAAATACTTATTAAATTAATTCATTAATCTCACCAGTTTATATTTGAATAATGCTGCATTTTTTCAAAGCATATCTTTATATTATCAGTTACACAAAGAAACATTTACTGAGAGCTTATCCTGTGCCAGGCAGGTGTACGACCTACTGAATACACTACAAAGTAAAACATCAAATTCCTGTCCTAGAAGATTTTATAATCTTTAAGAAAAAAAATCAGAACTTTAATCTCTCTGTATTTTTTTAAAGGATAGTTTTATATATACCATATTTTTCAGACCATAAGACACACCTACGTTTTAGAGGAGGAAAATAGGAAAAAAAAATTGAAGCAAAAAATGTGGTAAAATATTTAATAATATAAATAACATAATATTTCCCCAATGTAAAAGTAAAAAGAACTCAACAGCAGCATTAACAACCATTATTCCTCCCAAATTTGGGGGAGGAAGGGAGTGCATCTCCAAAAATACGGTATTCATTTACTCACAGTTCTTTAAACCACAATGACTGAAAATGTCTTATGTGCCAAACACTGTACCAGACCTGGGAAACATAAAATGACTTCAAGAAGGTCTCTGCCACTGATAAGTTTTCAGCAAACACTTAAACACATGAAAAGCACTCAGCTCAGTTGGTTAGAGCATTGTCTTGATACCTCAAGGTTACAGGTTCAATCCCTGGTTAGGGAATATAGAAAAATCAACCAATGAATACATAAATAAGTAAAATAACAAATTGATGTTTCTTTCTCTCACCCCCTTCCTCTTCCGTCCTCTCTTTCTAAATAAATAAAGTTTAAAGACAAAAAGATAGCCCTGATTGGTGTGGCTCAGTGGTTGAGTGCCAACCTGCAAATCAAAGGGTAGCTGGTTTGATTCCCAGTCTAGGGCTCATGCCAGGGTTGCATGAGGTCCCCAGTAGGGGGCGTGTGAGAAACAACCACACATCGATGTTTCTCTCCCTCTCTTTCTCCCTCCCATCCCCCCCTAAAAAATAAATAAAATCTTTTTAAAAAATAAACAATAAACATGAAAAGCATTTTAATAAATAAGTCCAACTCTTTGCTCTATTTGCTTTAAGATCTTGGTATCAATTTCTTCACTTATAAAACAAGGATAAAAATATCTGCTTTAAAGAGAAGTTATAAGTGCCCTGGCTGGGGGCTCAATTGTCTGGAACATCGTCCCACACACCAGAAGGATATGGGTTCAATCCCTGGTTGGGCGTGTACAGGAGGCAATAATTGATGTTCCTCTCTCTCCTCTCTCCCTCCTTCTCTAAGATCAATAAAAACATATCTTTGGGTGAGGATTAAAAAACAAGTTTTAGGAATAGGAGACAGCGAACAAAGGGCCTCATAGAGTACCTAATAGAGGGTGGGAGCTCAAAAATATACAGCTCTTACTATAATCTGAAGAAAGAGCCAAAAGCAGCCAGTATAAAGTTATGCCTTTATTCATTGAATGTTAGGGACACAAATGTGAAGGACAGTGATGGAAGGCCCAATTCTACCCCTAAAGAGCTTAGTTTAACACAGAGATCCTTAATGTATGGTCTGAGTCTTTATACCACCTGAGATTATATGCAGATTTTTAAATGCATCTGCATTTTTCTGGCAAGGGGGCCCACAGCTGGTCAACAGATATTTTTAACGAGTCTATGCTACCCCCACCACAAGTTTAGGTGTCGGGTACCTCAATGGATAAGATAAACACACCATCAGTTCCCTTTTCATATCCTTTCTTACTTTCCAAATCTACCTCGTCCTTCCCTCCCACAGAGAAGTGAAGGGAGGGATGTTTGCAATGTACAACTGATTGTGTATGTTTCTGAATTTCAACCAACCTGACATTTATTGTACTGTTTCTCCACTCAAGAACCTACAAATTCTCATTATCTATGATATTAAAAACCTAAGTCCTCTTGTCCTACATTCTATGTTTTCCAAAACCAGGTTCTACCATACTTCTCCAATCACTTGTACCTTCAACTCCCCTCATATATTTATTTATTCACATTTCATTCAGCAAGCCTCCTGTCATGACTTGACTTTATGCTTACCACTCTTTTTGCAGTTCCTGTAATCTAAAACTCATGATTTCAATTATATACATGTGCATACTGCTCAGAATGGTTTCAGTATTCACAGCATTGACTCTCCAACTAAACTGGGGTATGTTCTTTCGGGGGGAAGAACCATGTATTGCCATCTGCCCCTTGTCTCTCTACGCACCCAATCAATTTCATCCAGCCAATCTATCCACCCTCCCCCACATCACCTTGCTACCTATCATCTGTCCAGTTTTCTACATTTTCTACGTTTGAGATCAAGAAGTAGGCTCTATCAGTTCATCTTGGCAGGATGAACTGACAACATTCAACAAGAAAAAGGCTGTGGGTAGAAAGAACGGTAAAAGACCCTACAGGTAAATAAGTGTCCCACTAGTTAAGATGCAAATAAAATAGGAAAGAATTTTGTTATAACAGAAGAAATTTACATGAAGTAAATTCTCAGTTTTCAGTAATTATGTATTATAAAACAGAAATGAGTCCTATCATGAAAAAAACTGCGATGTACACTTTTGTGAGGAAGAGGGCAGGGCGATGTTCCTCTCCGGGCCATGCTAGACCCCGCAGTTGAACTTCCCTGCTGTTTTCTAGCACTTTGGTGCTAACAATCATACCACAGTGAAAAATCTCAATTACCTAGAATCAGTTTGAACAGCCAAGTTTCCAAAGTAATTCAGAGATTATTTAATACATTAATTACTTATACTATTTTGGATGGAAACTGATATAAAATCTATTCTAAGTTTTCCTATCTTAAGTAGAATATAAAATTAAACATAATTTAACCATGTCTTGAGGAGTTACAGTCATGAATTGATTATAAAAATCAATTAATGTCTCAGGCTAGAAAACAGTCTCGAAGTGTATATTTGCTTTTACATTAAATGGCCGCTTTCCAGTTTTTATGTTGCTTCTTCTCTTACACAACTTCCTTTGCTGGAAATTACCTCTTCTGGCTGGCTTCAGTGATGCTTGCTTCTGTCGAAATATATTATCTCCCCCACCTCCTCGTTAATGCTCTGGAGCATAAATATTTGAAAACCAGATCATCAAATCTGTATGAACTACCAAAGTAAAGTAAATCAGACTCTGATAAAGGGACCTATTGGTTATTTTATGCGCATCGTCTTTAGTGCATGGGCTTGCTTATTCTGGCCATCTAGGGGACTTCTAAATTTAATTCCAGGTTCTCCACTACATCAAGTGGGAAAGCTACCAGGAAACTTAGTTTCAGGGCAGTGAACTATTGTTACACCTTGCTATTGTAAAATATTTTATCGATTTTCTCTGTTTTTGAATTTCTACACTGCTTATAAAATGCCTCTATAGCATCTCATTCTAAATCTGAAGGACCCAAAAACTAATTTAGTTATATTTTTCCCTGTATTTTTATTTTAAGGGTTTGGCTACAACATGACCATGTGCCTGCTAACCAATGTTATTGCTTATATAAACTATGTAAGATTTGAAAATTTCTTAAGTTTTTATTTTTACTTTTAGGTTAAATAAGAAACAGGTTAGTCCTGCAAATTAACAACTTTAATCATTATACTAGTTTTAAATTCTATATTGGGAATAAATGTAAAATATGATGCCACTACGAAACTTGAAATTCATTTTAATTTTAAGAAATACTTTAACCAAATTTATTAATGTCATTTCTATGCTCTTAAAATGGATTTTAATATTAACATGCAGATGTCCCCATGTACATGTATCATATATAAGTTCTATATATGAAGTCATGTTAGATTCAATTAGTGTTAGACCACAAAAAAAACTATTAACAAATACCTTTAAACAATATAGTTAATCATATGTTAATACAATATCTGGGACTCTTATTTTGACTTTATTCTATATTAACTTTCCCAAGGAAGAAACAAGTAAACAATAATGTTAGTGATTCACTACCAATAACCTGAAAAAAAAAATAACCACCAAAAGGGGCAAGGAATATACTTAAATTCAAACAAACAGTTTTTTAACTTATTCTTACAACTGATTTCATAGGCAATACAGAAATTTAATGCTCTCACCAATAGCGTTCAAACATAACTTTTTATGTCACTCTAACTACATATGTCTATGTCCAAATGATCTCACTCGAACCAAATTAGATTAACAACCTCTCTTTATCTTGTGCTAAGTACTCAATTATAAAAAGAAAGAAAAAAAGTCGAAATGTACAGAAAAGAAGAGCTAATCCTGCCTGTAAGGACACTCTATGTGGGAGGGTGTGAGAAGATAAGTCTAAGACCATTTAGGTGATATTTCTAGGCCAAGAAACACCTTGTTTTATCTTTAAAATGAAATATAAATGTCTTAGTAAAAAGCTAACTCTTTGATTCAAAAGATAGAATGGGTTTAATTTTTTAAAATCTCCTAACATTAAATAACCCCCCATTACTCTAAATTTAATTCCTTAGCCCAGGTGCTCTGTTCTGTAGTCTTATAACAGGAACACACCGCCTCTCTCCTCCCCCCTACAAGCCCCTCCCATTGCCTTTTACGCCATGGCCAGTGGGTGCCTTCTGCCTGTCAGAGGCCAGGCTCACTCACTACTCTCACACCATGCTGCACATCAGACTCCTGACTGATACCCTCACGTCCAGAGACAACTCATGTGAATAACCCAATCTGTTGAGTCTTGACTGCCCCATACCTTTCCCTTATAGTTATTTGATAATATAAAAATATTTCCCTAGGCTAATAAAATACACGTAAAGACAGAGACACTAGTGTCCCAAAGCACAAACAGTTAAAGCCTCTGAGAAGGTAAACAGCAATAACAAGCCAGCAGAAATATAACTCTGGCTCTACCTTTCATGGATTGAATCATATTTTTAAAATAATCTCAGTAATTCTTATCCATCAGGTGATTATGTTCCTAAAGATTCTGTCCTTATTTTCTTTTCCCAGAGGAAACACACAGGGGAAGAAATGATTCTAAAACATTAACTTCACTTAAAATGACTACATTTTTCAGGATAATTTTGTATTCTCACCAAACATCTTCTCCTCTCTCCCCAAGTAATCACAAGAACATCTTCTTAATTAATACTCTAAAGCATAACATTCTGATTTGGAAGGAATATTTTTAGTTGGTATAAGAATACTTACTTAGGCTACTTAGTTGTCTAATTATATTTGCCAAGGAAATATTGGTCACACATTCCAGTTCATTCTTAATGCCTCTGGGCAGCGCAGTGTGGCACAGGTGCCTGGGGTCGATGTTTCTTTTCACTAATGGCATCTTGAGCTCAACCTCTGTGCCAGTTCACCTATGGAAAAATCAAACAATAAATTAATATTACTTAATTTCAACTAACACAGAGTGAGACCTTATCTTCCACATTTAATATTTGTTAGTATAAGACAATGAAAATGGGATCACCTAACTAAATGAATTAAGACTGACTTGTTCACCTTCTTTTATCTTCAATTAATAGAACGTCTACATTATATAAGGTATTTTTAAAAATCCCTTACTTTCAGTATCAGTTGCTTCACAGTGATTTCATAATTACCATCACTATTATTCTCCTAAAACCACTGTTTTTACTTACTACAACTAGGGGTTTGGTAATAACGAACTTGTTTGAAAGGCCCTCTCTAAAAAAGTGCCTAAAAGGATTAAAGCAGCTGAAAAAGTAGTATCCAATTTACATTTTCATATATGGAAGGAAAAGGGGTCACATTCTACACCTGACAAGCTCAGGGGAGTCTGCGTGGCAGGTCTTAACAAGCTTAGAGACCTCAAGTAACCACACAGGATGGTCTGAAATTAAAACTTAGCAACTAAAAGTGAGTCACGGGGGAAGTCTTGTAGTAGGCCAGTACCTTCCTTGACAAAAGTCAATCTTTACCTTAACTAAGACTATCTATTGTCTTTTTGCATCTACAATAACATACCTTTGAAACGTCAGAGTAAATCCCCTCGTTCCAGACCCCTCGGGCACTACCTCCCACCGGAGCAGGGAAGTCCTCATTATTACCTTGTTGCCCAAATACTACCCCTATGTGCTGTACATATTAACTGTTAACTAGTCTGTACCTATCAATGTAAAGGAAGTATGTGTCTCTCCATTTACTCTTTATCCAATCTCAGAGACTTCCCCGCTTTGCCTTTGCCTTGTCCTGCCTCCTTAATCTACCACCAATGGATTTCACGTAACCATCCCCCTAACTGCTCTATGCCTCCTCCTTTTATTGTAATGTACAAAACAGGCTGCAAAACTGCCATTCTCTGGAGCATTTTCTTAATCCACTGAGATTTTGCTTGCCGGCAATTGTCTCAAATAAATTCATAAAAATTCTCTACAGGTTTGGGTGTTTCTTATGTTGACACACATAAAATGTATCAGGTGTTCAACAGCTCAGAGACCAAATAGTCCAAGGAGCCCCACATCCTCAAACTCATCAAAATCAACCAAATCTTTATTTAATTGATCAAAGAGTTCAACCTTCTTTGAATTACAGTCAGTCCTTACTTCCCAGGATTCCCATATGCACAAATGTCAACTGTCACATCAGTCCCTCAACAACATGGTTCCAGTCTCACCACAGTACATTAACTGTAACTGCATAAATATGAACTTTTTTTTTCCACACATCACTATGTTAAGGAGATGCACATAATCATCAGTGACCAATCACGCTGCTTCCTTTCAAAGTAGGCTGGTGATTGGTCACTCATCTCCTCAATTTGCCTATAAATAGCAAAGCATGTAGCTGGGCAACATTCTTGCTTCCTAAAGATACACCCATGTGAAATTTTACAAAATGGGTAACTGAAGGAGGGAAATGGCCAACAAAGGTAAAAGTGCAGCAAAGAAATAAAAAATGATAATGCTAAAAAATAGTAAAATTCAAACTGAATGTAATTAGAGTAATAAAAGAAATAGCTGATTGTAGGTATGTTGCCATTGCCACTGTTTGAGACTCTAGACAGGCAGTCAAAGAAATCAGTGAAGTTGAACTTACTGCCATAATCGAGAAAAGTGGTTGTGACAAAAAGATGTCCCAGAGGAAGTGATGCCAGCAAAAATCTTCACACTAAAAGAAACTCAGAGATATCTCACCACATTGAAAGTGCAAAGAATAAAATGTTGAAAGCTAACCTAAGTTTAGTAGAAAGGAATAAGACAATGTGCCAAGGCACAGAACAGATGCTCACTCTGCAAGCTGTCCCGTCACACATGGCAAAAAAGGCACTGTCCAAACTACGCTTGATCGTTTTTTTACAAAGCAATAAAGTGCTTTAATTCTGTCTCTAATGTTTTATATTACACTATACTAAATTAATATATTTTACTATTATTTTATTTATCTATACATTTATAACCAACTGTTTTTGACTTTTTTTAATGTTTTGACTTTTTTAAAATGTCATGGAACAACTGTAATTCTCCCCATTGATTACTAAGGAAGTTTTTGCATGGTTTTAGTTGGTATGGCCTTTTTGGTCCCACTCTATCACGCAGAGTGAGGATTGCCTGTATTTACCTGCTGGTAACAATGGTTACTGAAGAAAATGATTATTTACTGAGCTTTAAGGATTGCCAAATGAAAAGTTTTAGATAGTCTAACTGCACTGAAGTGTTACTTATCAACAGTCTTTAAAAACAAACTTTTGCATGAAATTTGCCTCCTCTGACCTGTTTGTTCATCATTCTCTCTACATTTTAAACCTTTTTAAAATTGTACAATACGAAACACAAAACAGTATAAAATTGTAAAGTTCAGTGATTTAAGCAAACACATGCGGCCCTACGTGAGAAGGCAGTGCCTGGGCCCCACACCCTCCCACTTCGGTCCCCTCCCCGATCACCCATGCTTCCCACCCCCCCAGTAACTATTATTCTGATTTTTATAACCATTTCCTTGTCTTTCTTCATTCTTTTACCACTTAACCAGGTAACTCTAAACACTAGAGTTTTGTTTGATTGCTTTTTGAAGCTTATGTAAATAGAATCAAATGATACGTATTATTTCATGTCTTGACCTTTTCTCAAATCGACATTGTTTGTACCGCTCATTCATGTTGTTCTGTGTACACGTAGGACATGCACTTTTAGTGTTGTATATAGTCCACTGTACAATTACACCACAGTTTATTTACTGATTCTACTGTTGATACAAGTGAGTTGTTTCCACTTTGAGGCTAATGTGTCAATCTGTTACCAAAGCGACTGCATCAGTGGACACTCCTTTCAGCTGTGAGAAGCTGCTGCTGCTTCACACCCTCACAGCACTTGACTGATGCTGCCCATTTTAAAATTCTAGCTATTCTTGTATGTTGTGATAAATTATGGTACCTTAATTTGTACTTTCCCAATTACAAATAAATTTAAGTGCTTTTTCATGTTTATTGATCTTATTGGATTTTGCTCTTGCCTACTTTCTATTTACCGTGTTAGAGCTGACTTGTAGAAACACCGGAGAGAAGCCATTTGAAAGTTATTTTTGATGCAAATATCTTCTCTCCTGTCACTTGCTATGTCATTCTCTTGATGTCTTTTAGTGAACAGGTTTTTACACTCAGTATGGTGGAATTTAACAATCCTTTCTTAAAATATGACAGCATAGGTTTCGAAATCATTTTCTACGATAAAATCATATATAAGGTCTTCTATATTATCTCTTAGCTTTATTGTTTGCCTTATACTTTTAACCTATAACTGATGTGGAATTGCTTTTTATGAATGGTGTGGGGCAGCAGTCAAGTTCCTTATATATTATCTTAGCACCATTTATTGAAAAGACTATTCCTTCCCTGTTGTTTTACAGTGGCACTTTTGCCATAAATTTTTATATTCTTTTACATTTACTTTGGGGCTCTATAGTATTCCATTGGTCTGTCCACCTTGAACTAATGACACACTATCTTTTTTTTTTAACATTTTTTTATTTTAATGATTGTTCAAGTACAGTTTTCTCCCCTTTACTCCAAATCAAGCCCACCCATCCCCCTCCCATCTTCCTTCCCATTATGACACACTATCTTAACGAAGATTTATAATGTCTTGGAATCCAATGGGGCAAGCCCTCCTACCTTCTCTTCAAAAATGCCACTTATTCTTGGCCCTTTCTATTTCCATGTAAATTTTTTTTTTTTTACTTTGAATTTCAGAATCAGATTATCAGGTTACACACGCACACACCCACACCCTTACTGGAAATTTTATTGGAACTGGATTAAATCTCCAGATCATATTAGGGAGTACTGAATCTATACAACACTGTCTTCCTATTTATGAACATATGTTATCTCCCCAATTATTTCAGGTTTTTAAAAATAAATACCTGTCTCTTGATAATGTTTTATAGTTTTAAGAAGCCTTCTACATCCTTTGTTAGACGTATTGGTATAAATGTGATTATTTTTTTGACAATGTTGGAAATGCATATATTGTGCTTTATGTCATCTTTATCATATATGCAAAAAAATTGACTTTTGAACATTGACCCTATATCCAGATATTTTCCTATTCTCTAACTTATCTATAATTATTTTGGTTTTTTAAAATGTACATTTCAATTACATCAAACCTGCCAATCTGATTATAACTGCTGGTTTGGTATTTGATCTAAAAGCAGCCACATAAGACATAAAACAGACAAAAAAACCCCAAAAAACCCATCACCTACAAAGTGATGTGGCACAAAATTCGCCCCAATGGACAACCCCATGAAAGACAGTGACAAACTGAAGGCCTTTATTAGATACAATGAATGCAATATAAACACTGAAATCCTGGTCACTAAAACTGCTACTGCATCATGAACAAGCTGATGTAATTAAATCCTTATCCAGTAAGCACTAGGACCTGGGGGGGAGGGGTATGTCTACTTGGCCTCCTTCCCTACTCTGGAATGAACCTCCACTGCCTAAGGAAATCTGGCCATTTCTTATCTTTACAATCTGAATGTTTTTTAAACATTTATAAAAGATTTCTAAATAATCTCATTTGAGAAGCAACATGGCATAGTGGACAGAGTGGACTTTGGGTCAGGGAGACCTAAGTTCAATAATGCTGTATGTGATTATTAACAGTTATTTTAAGGGTTAGAAATGAGAAATACATGTAAGTTGAGTCTCTAGAAAGTAAAAGCATTCCAATAAATTCTATTTGTTTAATAATTTAGTAAGATTTATTAAGGAACTTGATCTTACCAGATGGCTTTACTCATGTAACAAACGGCCTAAAAAATTAGTAGCTTAAAATAACCAATTCTGAGTCAGCAACCAGGCTAGGCTCAGCTGGGCAGTTCTACTGATTGCGGCCAGCCTCCCCCATGTGCCTACAGACAGCTGCCAGGAAGACAGGACTAGCTGGTCTAAGATCGCTCAGCTGGGATGGCTTCTTTCTTTTCTAAATGATCTTCCATCATCTACCTGGCTAGCCTAGACTAGATTACATGTGGAAATATGTAAGGTGAGTTAAGACCCAGTATGAAAACTCACAAAACATCACTTCCACCGAGTTTATTCCATAAAGCACATTACAAGGCAAACTAAGTCTTAAAGGATGGAAGAACAGCATCAAGGAGGTGCTTATTGTGGTCATTTTTTGCAAATCACCACAGATGTATATATTTGATATTGTGTTAACGTCTTTTAGGAAAATGTAACTCTTAGTAAGTGCTAGGTACTTTGCTAAATACTATGTAGGTGTAGATGTGTATGTTTTTATGAATTTAATCATTACACTGCAAAAAGTACTTAGAAAAATAGGCTATTCCTCTTTGACATGTGAGAAAATTAAAGTTCAGGGAGCTAGTAACTACTCCAAAATAATATTATATAAATAGCAGAGTCAAAACTGAAAATCAGATTTTCTAGGTCTGGCCCTATCTAGTTCAATGTTTTTTCCACTGTAACATCCTAAGCTATTAAGGATATTGATGGTAAGATCCTAGTGGTCCTATAACATTTCCATAAAATAGCCTCTAAATAATGTCACATAGCAAAACATTTTATCTCATAAAATGAGATGTAAGTTTTACAATCTATTAGCTTAACACATTATACATGGTCAACTTTAAAAAGAAGCAGTTTACGTGGCAAAGGAGTTATCCTATTTGAGTTTGTTTCTGGGAAACTTCATTTTTCTTTTAAAGAGAAGAATTCAGGCCCTGGTGAATAATACCTAAGGTTCCACCCCTTACTACATAACAGGAGCACCGAGACAAAGAAGTATGGCCCAAATGAAAGAACAGATCAACACTTAGAGAAAGAGTTAAGTGATGAAGAAACAGCCAACCTATCAGATGCAGAGTTCAAAACACTGGTAATTATAGAACAAACACTTCAAAAAATTATATGGAACCGTAAACGACCCCGAATATCTACTGCAATTTTAAGAAAGAAGAGTAAAGTAGGAGGGATCACAATACCTGACACTAAACTATACTACAAGGCCATTGAAATCAAAACAGCCTGGTACTGGCATAAAAACAGGCACATGGACCAATGGAACAGAACAGAGAGCCCAGAAATAAACCCAAGTCTCCACAGTCAATTGATATTTGACAAAGGAGGTAGCAACATAAAATGGAGTAAAAATAGCCTCTTCAACAAATGGTGCTGGGAGAACTGGACAGCTACGTGCAAAAAAATGAAACTAGAACACCAACTTACACCTTATACAAAAATAAATTCAAGATGGATAAAAGACTTAAATATAAACCATGACACCATTAAAGTAATAGAGGAGAACATAGGTAGGAAAATCTCAAATATATCACGCAAAAACTTTTTTACTGACATGTCCCCTAGAGCAAGAGACATAAAGGAAAGAATAAACAAATGGGACCTCATCAAAATAAAAAGCTTCTGCACAGCTAAAGAAAACAGTATCAAAATAAAAAGAGAATCAAATGTATGGGAAAACATATTTGCCAATGATACCTCAGACAAAGGCTTAATCTCCAAAACATATAAAGAACTTACACGACTCCACTCTAAGAAGACGAGCAACCCAATTAAAAAATGGGCAAAGGACTTGAACAGACACTTCTCCAAGGAGGACATACAGAAGATCCAAAATCACCTGAAATGATGTTCAATATCGCTAGCTATCAGAGAGACGCAGATTAAAACCACAATGAGATACCACTCACACCAGTCAGAATGGCCATCATAAGCAAAACATCAAACAACAAGTGTTGGAGAGGTTGTGGAGAAAAGGGGACCCTAGTGCACTGTTGGTGGGACTGCAGACTGGTATAACCACTGTGGAAAACAGTATGGAACTTCCTCAGAAAACTAAAAATGGATCTGCCTTTTGACCCAGCAATTCCACTGCTGGGACTATATCCTAAGAATCCTAAAACACCAATCCAAAAGAACCTTTGCACCCCAATGTTCATAGCAGCACAATTTACAATAGCAAAGTGCTGGAAGCAACCTAGATGCCCATCAGTAAATGAATGGGTCAAAAAACTATGGTACATTTTACACAATGGAATTCTATGCAGCAGAAAGAAAGAAGGAGCTCCTACCCTTTGTAACAGCATGGATGCAACTGGAAAGCATTATGCTAAGCAAAATAAGCCAGGTAGTGAAAGATAAATACCATATGATCTCACCTTTAACAGGAACCTAAACAACAAAAGAAACAAGCAAAATATAGTCAAAGACACTGTAGTAGAGGCAGAAAGTGACCAGAGGAGAGAGAAGAGGGAATTTCAGGGAAAAGGGGAAGGGTTTACAGGAACAAAGTTAAAAGACACATGGATAAAAACTAGGGGGAGGATGGTAATGGGAGGGAAGTTGGGAGGGAGGGGTGGGTGGGCTGGATTGAGAGTAAAGGGGAGAAAACTGTACTTGAACAATGATTAAAATAAAATTTTAAAAAAAACCACTGGTAATCAGGATGCTCACAAAACTGGTTGAATATGGTTGAAAAATAGAGGAAGAAGTGAAGGCTGTAGAAAGTGAAATAAAGAAAAATGTACAGGGAAACAACAGTGACGGGAAGGAAACCCAGAGTCAAATCAATGGTTTGGAGCAGAAGAAAGAAATAAGCATTCAACTGGAACAGAATGAAGAAACAAGAATTCAAAAAAATAAGGAGAAGCTTAGGAACCTCTGGGACAACTTTAAATGTTCCAACATCTGAATCATTGGAGTGCCAGAAGGAAAAGAGAAAGGGCAAGAAATTGAAAACTTATTTGAACAAATAATGAAGAACTTCCCCAAGCTGGCAAAGGAAATACACTTCCAGGAAGTCTACAAAGTCAGAGATTCCCAAAGAACTTGGACCCAAGGAAACACACACCAAGGCACATCATAAGTACATTATCCAATATTAAAGGTAAGGAGAGAATCTCAAAAGCAGCAAGAAAAAAGGAGAGTTACCTACAAAGGAATTCCCATAAGACTGTCAGCTGATTTCTCAAAAGAAACCTTGCAGGCAAGAATGGACTGGAAAGAAGTATTGGAAGTCATGAAGGGCAAGGACCTACATTCAAGATTACTCCCTCCAGCAAAGCTGTCATTTAGAATGGAAGGGCAAATAAAGTGCTTCCCAGATAAGGTCAAGTTAAAAGAGTTCATCATCATCAAGCCCTTATTATATGAAATGTTAAAGGGACTTATCTAAGAAAAAGAAGATCAAAACTATGAACACTAAAATTACAACAAACTCAACTATCAACAACTGAATCCAAAACAATAAAAAACAAACAAACAAACAAAACCTAAGCAAACAACTAGAACAGGAACAGAATCACAGAAATGGAGATCACACCAGGGGTTATCAGCGGAAAAGAGTCAGGGGGAGAATGAGGGAAAAGGTACAGGGAATAAGAAGCACAGTAAGTAGGTACAAGATAGTTAGGGGGAGGTTAAGAATAGCATAGGAAATGGAGAAGCCAAAGAACTTACGTGTACAACCCATGGACATGAACTAAGTGGGAAATGCAGGTGGGTGGGGGTGTAGGGTGGAGGAGAATAAAGGGGGGAAAATGGAACAACTGTAACTGCATAATCAAAAGAATTTTTAAAAAGGCAGAGGGAGAAAAAGGGGAGAGGAGTAGGAGGAAAAGGTAGAAAACTGTACTTGAAAAACAATAAAAAATATTTCAAATTAAAAAAATAGACATGGAAAGGTTAAGAATAGTATAGGTAATCTAGGAGCCAAAGAACTTGTATGTATGACCCATGGACATGAACTAAAGGGTGGGAACGCGGGTGGGAGGGGATGTGCAGGGCAGAGGGGAATAAAGGGGGGGAAAGGGGCAACTGTAATAGAATAATCAATAAGAAATACTTTAAAAAATTCATTCAACAAATTTCTACTGAATGCCTATTGCCTATGCCAGTCACTGATACATCATGATAATCTGCTCTCATAAACATTTTATTAAATTTTTTCCCCATAGTAAGATGCCCTCCTTAAAATGTCTGGGGTCTACTATTACAGTGGAAGTATATTCCATTTTACATTCAAACCCTGCAAAAGTACAAGTTCAACAAACTGAGTCACCTATTAACAGATATTCACAACTATGCATTTAATTACTGAAATCAGAGCCTATCAATCATTCTGGACTCCTCCCTCTACTCATCACTCACATCTTTCATTCCACTTGGTTGATCCTACCTGCACAATATGTAACCAGTCCACCCACTACTCTCCAACTCCTTTAACACTACCTTGGATCAAGCCACCATCATGTCTTGCTCAGACTAGAACTGCCACCCATTTGGTCTCCCTGTGTCCGTTCTTGCCTTGTTAGGAGTCAGTGATATTGTTAAAATGAGTATGATCGTGCTTTCTCCGGCTTAAAACCCTTCACAACAGCTTCCTATTTTAAATGTAATTCCTTGACTGCAGGCTCTAAGGCCTTGTCTACCTTTCAATCCCTCCTGAGCCCTTCCTCTGTTGCTCCAGTCACACTACCCTCTTTCCCATCACACCAAGCTCTTTATTGCTGTAGGACCTCTGTATGCACTGTCTCTTTTTTATTATTATTTAATCTTTATTGTACATTTTCCCATTACCATTTAGTCCCCTTATACCCCCCTCCCCTAGGCAATCACCACATTGGTGTCCATGTCATGAGTTCTTTTTCCCCTCTTGCTCAATCTCTCCACCCCCTCACCCCACAACCACTAGCTGTCATCCTGCTCTCCATCTATGAGCCTCTCTCCATTTTCCTCGTTCGTTCAGTTTGTTCATTAGATTCCAAATATGAGTGAAATCATATGGTACTTGTATTTCTCTGACTGGCTTATTTCACTTAGCACAATGTTCTCCAAGTCCATCCATACTATTGCAAAGGGTAAAACTTCCTTCTTTCTTAAGGCCAAGCAGTGTTCCATTGTGTAAATGTCCCATAGTTGTTTTATCCACTCATCTACTGATGGACACTCAAGATGCTTCCATATCTTGTCAATTGTAAATAATACTACAATGAACATAGGGGTGCTTATGTTCTTTCGAATTAGTGTATTGAGTTCCTTTGGTTATAATCCCAGAAGAGGTACCATGGGGTCAAAGATAGATCCATTTTTAATGTTTTGAGGTATCTCCGTGCTGCTTTTCACAGTGGTTTCACCAGTCTGCATTCCCACCAACAATGTAAAAGGGTTCACCTTTCTCTACATCCTCACCAGCACTTGGTGGTTGACGTACTGGTGATAGCCATTCTGACAGGTGTGAGATGGTATCTCATTGTGGTTTTAATTTGCATTTCTCTGATGATTAGTGAAAATGAGCATCTTTTCCTGTGCCTATTGGCCACCTGTATGTCCTCTTTGGAGAAGTATCTATTCAGGTCCTTTGCACATTTTTTAATTAGGTTGTTTGTTTGGTGTTGTTTTTTAAGTACTTTATATATTTTGGATATTAAGTCCTTATCAAATGTATTGGCAAAATGTTCTCTCATTCTGTGGGTTGTCTTTTTATTTTGTTGGTGGTCTCCTTTGCTGTTCGAAAGCAATTTAGTGTGATGTAGTCCCATTTGTTTTTTTTCTTTTGTTTCCCTTGTCTGAGGAAATATATCAGATAAAAAATTGCTATGAGCAATATTTAAGACTTTGCTGCCTATGTTTTCTTCTATGATTTTCATAGCTTCAGGTGTAACACTTAAGCCTTTGATCCATTTTGAATTTATTCTTGTGTGGGGTGTAAGGTGGTGTGGAAGATGGTGTGGTTTCATTGTTCTGCACGTATCTGTCCAATTTACCCAACACCATTTATTGAATAGACTATCTTTAGCCCATTGTATGTGCTTGTTTCCTCTGTCAAATATTAATTGACTATAAAGGGATGGGTTTATTTCTGGGCGCTCTATTCTGTTCCATTGATCTACGTATCTGTTTTTATGCCAGTACCATGCTGTACTAGGGCCTTAAAGTATAGTTTCATAATAGGTAGCATGATTCCTCCAACTTTGTTCTTTCTCAGGATCACTGTTGCTATGCACAGGTTTTTATGGTTCCATATAAATTTTTGAAATATTTGTTCTAGTCCTGTGAAATGCATCATTGAAATCTTGATAGGAATTACGTTGAATCTACAGATTGCTTTGGAGAATATGGACATTTTAATGATGTTAATTCTTCCTATCCATGAACACAGTATGTGCTTCCACGTATTTGTGCCTTCTTCTATTTCTTTATTCAATGGCTTATAATTTTCCAAGTACTGGTCCTTTACATCCTTGGTTAAGTTCATTCCTAGGTATTGTATTTCTTTTTTAGTAATTGTGAATGGAATTGTTTTCTTAATTTCCATTAGTTCATTATTGGCATATAAAAATGCAACTGACTTCTGGATATTAATTTTGTATCCTGCTACTTTGCTGAGTTCGTTTGTTAGTTCTAGATGTAAAACTGTCAGTATTTGCAGATGACATGATACTGTACATGGGGAACCCCAAAGATTCCACCAAGAAACCAGTATTTCCTCTTGGCATTGCTTGGCTCAGTTTTCTTTCTCAAGGCTCAGAAAGGCCTCTCTTAACTCCTCTTATATAGATCCCCTTATTATCCTATTATATTTTCCATTTTTATTTCCTTCATAGTATGTTTCAATTTATAAGTACATATTTACTTGTCTGTTATATCTTTCCTATTAGGCTGTAAGTTCCATGAGAGTAAAAACTGTTTCATTCATTACTGCCCCAACATTTAGCATACTGCTTGCAACATAGTAAGTGTTCAATAAATACTTTTCAAAATAATCAGTTTTACTTTTTGTATGGTACCATACTGGTTTATTCTCCAACAGCAGAGAGTGAAAGAAGGATGAACAAAACTAAATTTATCACAGGGAATGAAAATGAAAAGGCCTCCAGGGTCAACACCCAACATGAAAATATTACCTAAAAATGAGTACCTGTAGTGACAACTGTATTTGAACATTAATAAAAAAATTAAAAAAGAAATGAGTACCTTTTAACAGTACATTAGATTATTAATTATCTGACGAATAAAATCTAGTTATTATGTGCCTGGAGCACCTAGGGTTAGTAGTTTGCTACTTGGAAATGGAGATAATCATATGGCTACTAGTGTGACTCTTCACAATATGCCCCCCCACACACACTGCTTCTATTTCTCTACAGAAGAAATACCACGTTGAAATATATAGAAATGGAATTTATACACTAATTTCTAAATACAGTACAGAGTAGTTCCAAAGACACAATCGTACTGTTTCTGGCATAAAAGAAGTAACTGTATTAAAACAGATTTTTAAATAATGTTTGCAGAGAGAATTTCTAAGGTCAGTTATTTTAATGTAGAATAACATGTCTGTATGGCATATAATTAGCATAATAATCTAAAAACTTAGGTAGCTCACTAATTTTAAAAATTATATTGGGTAGTAATTAGTATCAAGTGAAGTGTTTCCCCAACTATATTCAGAAACAACACACCTGTCTTTTAATATTGTGAAATATGTATCTCTACATTACATATTCAATGTTTCTTGAAGAACATTTGAAAAATAGTAACATACATGAAAATAAAAATCATGCCAAATTCCAGCAACCAAAGAGACTACCAGTTAATATTTTATTTAGCAAATAACTATATTTTAGATCAACTACTGTATTATGTAGATACACTCTTAAAGAAAACCTAATTTTCTGAACGTATTAGGTACCTACCATCCAATTATAGACTAATGGTCATGCTATTCTCTCTTCAAAGAGTAAACCCAGTGGTGGTCAGTTATTAGCCAAAAAGTTCCCTCTTTAGTGGAACACTCACAGATTGCTTTGTTCCTTCTCTTATACTACTTATGTGTATGTTGTATGTACATTACAGTGCCTCATCAGGGCCAAAACATGTCTTGTCTCCCTCACTAGGATCTGAGATGATGGTTTGGGCAGTTCCCAGACGTCCCCACAATTTTATACTTCCCACACTGCATACAGAAACTTCAGGTCAATTCAGTAATATTTTTTACACCTACTACCTGTCAGTCGTTAAGCTAGGAGACACAGACATGAGCAGTAAGTTTACGTTTCTGCTCTCATGTAGCTTATAATCTTTTAGAAGAAAAGCGACATTATTTAGTGTAAATTACTCTAAGTCCAAATACCCTTTTTCTGAAACCCTTGGGGACAAATACATTTCAGCATTTACAATTTCTCAGATTTTAGAAAAGTAAATGTACTGTATACTTAGTAACCTACTCAGCAAAATTTAGGCTAGCACCCTATAATCAAACATTATTATTTCTATAGTGAAATGTATGAATATTTATACTTACTAAGCATTAATAAAGACCACAAATAGTCTCACATCAGTTCAAGTCAGATTTTATCACTGTATTGGTTTCCAACTGTTGCTGTGAACAAATTACCACAACTTAGTGGCTTACACACGAATTTATCTTATAGTTCTGGAAGTTACACGTCTCACTGGGGGGTAAGGCCACAGTATCTACACAGCTGGGGTCCTTTCTAGAGGACCTATGGGAGAATCTGTTTGTCGTTTTTCCAGCTTCTAGAGCCTGTTTGCATTCCTAGGCTCCTGGCCTTTCACCTTCAAAACCATGAATCCAACTCTCAGACCTCTGCTTCTGCCTTCACATCCTCTGACTCTCTTGCCTCCCTTTCCCATAAAGGACCCTTGTGATTGCACTGAGCACGTCTGGATAATCCAGGCCTTAACCTATCTCAAGATTCTTAATTTAATCACATCTGCGAAGTCCCTTCTGCCAAGAAAGGTGACATTCACAGGTTCCAGGGATTAAGAAATGCGCATCTTTGGCAGGGAGTAGAAGAGGACATTATTCTGCCCACTGGAGCCATCAAATGAGGTTAAAACAAAACAAACAAAACAACTTTGTAGTCATATCCAGGTGGCTATGACTCCAAAGTTCAAATGAGCATGAGACCGTAGTGACAAAATGTCAAATCCTTAATCTAAAAGCTGGACAAATTAATTAGTAAATTAGTCAGATTAATTAATTCTAGTATGTTAATATTAGAATTAGATAAATACTCTAAAGCAAACATTAAAATTTCACTAGTCACAGCTATTAAGCCAACAAAGGAGACAAAATGGAATCATTACAAAGAAACCTACTAAATCTAAGACAAAAAAGGAAATAAAAGGGACTGATGAACATTAAGGCAAAAAGAAAACAAGTAGCAAAATGCCAGATTTAAACCCTACTATATCAGTCATCACATTAATCATAAAGGATCTTAACATTCCAATTAAAAGGAATATTATAAACAATCTACACCGATGAAATAAACATGAATAAAATGGACAAATTCCATTCAAGACACAACTACTAAAGCTTACTCAAGAAATACATTCCCCTTTGAAAAAGAAAAACAATGTTGGAAAATTTACACTACCTGACTTCAGAACTTATTAGAAAGCTATATTATTCAAGATAGTATGGTATTTTTATGAAGGCAGACAAATAAATAGTCAATGGAACAGAAAGAAGTGTCCAAAGTTGACGTAGGTGCAAAAACAATTGAATAAAGAAATGGTATTTCCTTACAGTCCTACAACAATTGGGTCTCTATATTTAAAAAACAAACAAACAAACAAAAACCCTGATCCCTACCTCAAACCATGTATAAATGGGTCATAGAACTAAATGGAGAACATAAAACTTCTAGCAGAAAACTGAAATCTTTATGACCTTGGATAAGGCAAAAATTTCTTAGATACAACACCAAAAGCACAATCTGTAAAAGAAAAAAAATGCTGAACTGGAATTCAACAAAATTAAGAATTCCTGGTTAAGGGAATGAAAAGACAATCCACAGGTTGAGAGAAAGTATTTGCAAATCACCCATATGATAAACCATACACATGTAAAATAAAGAACCCTTAAAATTAAAAAAGAAACAACCATTACATAATGGTCAAAGATTTGAACCCATATTCCACAAAAGAAAATATACAAATGGCATGTGAAAAGGGGATTGACATCATTAGTTTTTAGGGAAATACAAATGAAAGCCACAATGAGATACTACTACAAACCTATAGTAACAGCTAAAATTAGAATCACGAGGACGTGGAACAAATGAACTCGTACCTTGCTTGTAGAAATATAAAATGACAGTGCCACTTTGAATAACACTTTGGCGCTTTCTTATGAAGTTAAACATATGCCTATTGTATGACCTAGCCATTCCACTTCTAGGTATTACTCAGGAAAAATAAAAGCACATGTCCAAAAATTGACTTGTATATGAATGCTCACAGCAACTGTATTTGTAATAGCCAAAACCTAAAACCACCCAAATGTTCACCAACAGACGGATGAATAACCAATTGTTATCCACTGGAATATTACTCATACAATGGAATGGTATTCAGCAAGAAAATGAACTAGTGATGTATGGAACAACATGGGTAAATTAAAATCATTATGCTGAGTGAAAGAAGCCAAACAAAAAAGAATATATACTGCATGATTCTAGATAAAGTTCTAAAAAATGCTAACTAACCGATAGTGACGGAAAGTCGATTAGTGCTTGCCTAGAATGGGTGTTGGGGTTGGTGGAAGGAGCAGGAGGAGGTAGAATACAGGGAACACAAAGAAAGACTATGAAATTGTGGGGAGGAGGGTGTTCATTATCTTGGTTGTTCTGATGGTCTCATAATGGATCTGTAAATCAAAACTTATCCAATTGTACAATATATCATTTGGTAATTATATTTCAATAAAGTTCTCAAAAGCCTATCTAATCAAATAGAATTAACTATATATTCCATTACTGTTTATCATGCTAAAATGCTTATTATTTTCTACCAGCCATTACCAACAATACATGATTTTAAATTTGTAATAGTAATATAAGACATCAACTTCAAATGTGCAAGAGGGTATGGTTTTTCAACAACATCTCTAGAAACATATATGCAAAAAAACTTAAAGACTAATGGATTAAAACAGTGCAAGTTTAGACAAACTCAGGTAGATCAGTGAGCTTTACTATCTTCTATCTATATATTACAATCCTATTTTTGACTTGAAAATAAATGTAGTTATCACAATGGAAAAGCAACTGTGACTTTATCAATCCCCATCCCATCACTAAAAATAATCTACAACTATAAAACAGTAGATGGGTTAGGTCACTAGGCATTTATATTCGCCTATGTCAAAGTAAGTATTTCCCCACAGAAACCATTTCACATGGTGGCACATTTCCAAACCAGTGCCCAGACCCTATTTAAGCTGTAGGGGTTAATTATCCCTTCCTTCTTCTGCATCACTGTTTTCTGCCACTGGATCATTGCCATCAGCATAGATGCACGCTATAATTTTATCCATCTTAAAAACTCAAAACATCAACAACAAAAGCAAACCTCTCTTCATCCCACTTCTCCCTCTAGCCGCCCCCATCCCAACACACACTCTGATTTCTCTGCTCTTTATGGCAAAAGTCCTTGAATGACTTCTCTGACTTCTCTCCTCCAATTCTCACTTAAATCTGTCCCATTCGGGCTTTCATTTCCAGCGCTATACCAAACCAACTCACCACGGTCAGCTACTGCTATATCCAGTAGTTAATTGTCAGGCCTCTTCTCTTAATCTCTTAACAGCATCGACACAATGAGTTGTTCACTCCTAGAAATCACTTCCTTAATTTGGCTTTCAGAAGACCTCAAATTCCTGGCTTTCCTCTTTATCTTCTTTACCTCTAAATCTTAAGAGTATTCTAAGACTTAGTACTTGGACCTTTTAAAAAAAAATCTTATCCATATTCACTTCATTAGTGATTTCATATTAAATTTTCTTAAAATGAGATATCCATCTACATCTAACTTAACAAACTTGTATGTTCACTGTCATCCTTAAATAAAGTCAATTATAGATAATTCTACCATTATTTGGGGAGGCAGCTGCAGATAAAAAACAGATTCAAATAGAAACAAAGTTAAGAAGAAAATTAAGTGAAAATTTTCAATAGACAGCACCATCTTTCTTAAAGTTCAATATTCCTAGTATAGGGAGTCACTTAAAAGTTACAAAAAATAAAGCTAAATTGATAAATACCAAAACAAGTAGTTTTTATTCTACTCATTTATTACATTAAAAACATTTAAATATCACATTAAATATTTCATTAAAACATAAATCAGAGCCTTAACTATGTCCTGGTCCCATGGCAATGCAACAGTAATATCTTGTATTAACACAGACTTGATTCAAAAGCTTTTTATAGCAATCACCTCATTTTACCTTAAAAAAAAGACTCCATGAGGATATTACAGAAAATACTATTTTAACCAGCAGTTTCATGACTTCTCACATAACAGACTTTTAATAAGCAAATTTAATGAATTTAAAATTAGCTGAAAAACTCTTAAATCCATCCCCACTATGAGAAATATATTTTAAAACTCATGTTCAACTGATGACATGTCATTAATGTCACCTTTCCATACTTAGTGTAACATTACAAAAGAAATTTGTTTTCTTTTGAATGCTAATGGATGAAACTAAGTTCTTTACATACACATTCTTTAAAAGATATACTCTACTTCATTTATTTCCATGACTAGACTGACAATGAAAATGATGCTTCTTTATGATACTAACACTGAAGGGGTGGGTACACAGCTTTCGGCTGCCTCTATCACAATGAAAGACTTATTTTTGCAAGAGAGAATACGTTTATAATTAAGCACTCACTAATGCATAACCCCTTTCTTCCTTCCAAGATTCCTACCTCAAATGCTGTGGCCTGTACTGCATACTAACCCCAGTATCAGAAGCATGGGGACTAGCACAAGGCTTTCTGAAGTGTACCCGACCTCACCGGAGGGTTCCCACTGTCAGCACTTTCAGTCCTGAAGACTGAGTAGCACCCTCCCTTCTACTACTAAGCAAATCAAGTATCCGTACACCCTTAAAAGTTCTACCTCGACGAACTCCGTCTCTAAAATGTCCCCTTCAGACCTAGTCTTCTATCCAACTTCTCATTATAAAATTTGTCCTTACCAAGTTCCTTTATGTAATCCTTTTAGTCTCCTCTATTTTCAAAACCACCAACATATTTTTGCCTTTGCTTCCTTTCCTACCTCAACTAAATTCCATATTCCTCTTCACAGGAGACCTCCCTCAAAGCTCACACGCTGGTGCCAACGGAGCAGTCGGATCAGAATGCAGCACATTATCTCCTCTCCGATCACTCGTCCTGTGTCCTCTCTGGCTCTCCCTAATTCCCACTCCGTAAATATGAAGCCAGAGGTCAACAGTTTTGTTATATCCCAGTTCTTTCTATACTCTATTTATGCATAAATCCCTCTATTTCCAGAATCTTCAACTGCCACCTCTACAGTACTTACACAAACAACCCTAACATCCTTGTAAACATTTAGCCCTGTGCTATCAGTCTGCCAGACAGCAGCACAGAACTGTTTCATTAATTCAGAGTCAACATACCCAAAATCAAATTCATCATCCAAAAGAAAACTGACCCATTCTTTGGACTTGTCTATTCCTAGTGACAGCAACAAATCAGTTATTACCACCATAACAAAACCCTCCTTTAAAAACCTAAGAGTCTAGACCCTGGTCGCACTGCTCGGTTGGTTAGAGCATGGTCCACAGAGGCTAAAGGTTTCGCTCCAATCTTATCAGGGCACATACAGGAAGAAACCAATGAATGCATAAACAGTGGAATAACAAATCGATGTCTGCCTGTCTGTCTGTCTCTCCCCTCCTCTCTATACAATCGATTACAAAAAAATCCTAAAAAGCTTTCAAGACTAAGCATTTGAAAAAAGGTAAAGACTACCATCGTTTCAGAGGTAGATCCAGAAAGGAGAAATTCCCTGACAATAATGAGCAGTAACATGAGAACGGAAAAAATGAACCCTCAGGAAAAAAAGGGGGGCCTGAGGGGGAGTTATACTGAGCTTCTAAGTGCCTTTGAATTTTATTTGTAACTGAAAAGAACCACAGAGGTCATCTACTTCAATGTCCTCATTTTACAACTCATAAAACCAGAGACCTTGCTTGGGAGGTAAAACGACTTGTCCAACATTACACAGAAGATCCTAGCTCCTTCCAGGTTCTCTCACTCTCCGATCACCTCCCCAGAAGACATGAGGCTGTACCACTGCCTGAAGATGCCCCTCTTCTCCATGCCCAGTGGGTGTCACAGGCCAAGTTCCCAATAATGTTGTCATGTCTAACACAAGAGAAACGTATTCCTAGCATTTCAAGATAGATTCCGAATTGATTTTCCCATAGAAACACTGTTTTATCAGTATTACAGATGTTTTCAATGTTATATTTATACTAATTATCAACATAAGCTTTAAATTCGCTAATAGTATTATTAGCCTAATTCTCTAATTACAGTATAGTATTGGTTAACTTGGTGGGTTGTTTGTGAATGTCACCACTAAGCTTCTTGTTTATGAGAAAGTTGCAAGTTCTAAACCATTTTGTAAGTTTTAAAGTATAATCAATCCCATTCTGTTAGCAACTATCAATAAACAGAGACTCAAAATTATAAACTGAATGTGATAAACTAAAAACACACTTTAGAAAAAGCTTCATTTCATACAAAGCTCTACCTCAGTTATTTTTAAAGTTAGGTATTTTGGTACATTTAGCCTATGACATAATTTACATACATCTTTTTGTTGATATTTCACTGGAAATGAAAGTCAAAAAGAATCACACGTTTATACTCATTTAGGAAAACAAAGAAAATGTACATTTTCATGAAGTAAGCGATAATAAGAAGAAAATTATCATCATTTCACAAATAAAGGGTTGACAATGTATACATTATGTAGGTGTAGTGCTAGTTCCAAATATGTAAAGGAATTACACATCTGAACAGATAAATGAAATTCAAAGAACCCCCAAACACATTTTTATCTTGAGATAAAGCTGTATGTTTCATGAATCAAAATGTTTGATAAATATACTTTTTAAAATTTCTACTCAGTACATTGAATCAACAGACGTTCTTCACTCATTCATTTGTCCAACAATAACAAAACTGGGCCCCTCCTACTTGCTACACTGTATGCTAATAAATGTGGATTCATGATAGTAAGCATCAAGTCAGCTGCTGTCCTCAAGTAGCCTAAAAAAACAAACAAGCAAACAAACAAAAACCCTCGAGTTAACTCTATGTACCCAAGTGATAATGACAGCTGATTTTCAGTTTATTTAAAAAAATGTAATCAAATTAATTCTTCAAAGAAACCCAGTACAATAGTAATTTTAAAAACATCAAATAGTCGCCCTGGCTGGCGTAGCTCAGTGGAGTGAGCGCGGGCTGCGAACCAAGGCATCGCAGGTTCGATTCCCAGTCAGGGCACATGCCTGGGTTGCAGGCCACAGCCCCCAGCAACCGCACATTGATGTTTCTCTCTCTTTCTCCCTCCCTTACCTCTCTAAAAATAAATAAATAAAATCTTAAAAAAAAAAAAAAAAAAAAAAAAAAAAAAAAAAAAAAAAAAAAAAAAAAAAAAAAAAAAAAAAAAAAAAAAAAAAAAAAAAAAACATCAAATAGTCTTACCTATGTTAGGTGTCCTCACAAAGTAACCAAAAGCACTGTTTTGGAAGAAGTTCTAATAATATACTTTAATAGTAGTTTTACTATGAAAATGAACTGAGTTAATCCTCCAATAAGGAAATCAAAAGCTACTATCTACTGTGATGTTGAAAACCAAGCATTTGGAAATGGTACTGCAGACTATTCTGAAGATAAAGCAAAATAAATACAGTATTATGCAATAGTCACACACTGCCTCTGAATATACTTACAAACCTGAATAATAAAGCAGCTCCATATCATACCTTACAAATGATCACAACTATGTAGTTTGGATTTTGTCAGCCAGAAGTTTTTTTAATTAAAAAGGCTTTAATTTTTTCTGGAGATTTTATTATTCACAAACTTAAATCAATATTCTACTTATTACTAAGTCCTATAACTTTTCCCATCAATACTAACTATACCTATATTTAGATATTACATACAGATATTAACTGTAATACCTATTAAATTATTAAAAACTCTTCATGGATGAGAAACATTCCTGAATTTGGGGCCATACCATTTCAAAGCAAGATTCAGTGTAAATCGGCCATTATAAAAGGCCATTTTTTCATTGTATTTTATACTGAAACATTTTTCATCATTCATCAGCTAAAACATTTAGAAAATCTTTAAAAGCATTATAAAAACATCTTTACCAAATTTATGCATTCTACTTGGTGGAATAAGTGGGTATTTTATCACCATTTACATACAAGGAAACCAAGGCACAAAGATGTCCATTTCATAAATTGCAAGGTCATTTCCTAACCAAGCAACTGACCCTACTCCATCAAATTAATTATATTATATGTGCGCCACTTCCAAATGCCATAAAATAATTACTGTATCTTAAAACAACCACCTCTGCAATGCCTAGGTGCAATTCCGTTTTATCAAGAGGATTATGGCAACAACCTTAAACAAGAAAAACCAGAAAGGGAGGACTACAAAAACAAAAAGAAAACACTTTTGGTAGTGAATCATTTATTTTAAATTAATAAGATGTAAACAGTTTTTAACATAACAGCAAGTAACCAACAGTTGTTTCTTCTGTTTTCAAAAAATAATTCACCTTTTAGACAGATCATATAAACTGGAGCTTACTCATCCTTGCAGACAGAAGTTAGAGAAATGAGAAAAATTATATAATAAGTAATCCAATACACGATACTACAAAAAAAGAGCTAAATAAAAAATAAAATTTTGATAAATTAGGAAATGATCATTATGGTAGTTAAAACTCCATCTTAAATTTTAAATACTTCCTTTCTTTCGTAACTAAAGGCTATAACGAGCAATTAAATATTGTTACTAGAAAATAAACACAAAACTTTTCTTATTGAAAACTTGAGAGATATCATGTCACGTATTTCATTCAAATATTCGATACAAATATACTTTTCCTAACTTAGAAACTTAGAGCATGAGAAAAAGTACTCCTGAGAGTTCGAAGAATGAAACTGCATTTGTAATTATGATATACTAGTACTACCAACAATTAGAAAAATGAAAGTTACCTACCTACCATACAAATTAAATTCAAGAACATTAAGACGAGTTGATTAATCAATAAATCAATTACATTAATGGACAGAAATAAAACTTAGCTAATACGTGAATCTAACACCAAATAAAAAAATTAAAATATAATCCAAGGATAGGATTAGACCCAGTCGTATTAAAGGAACCAATCTAGCTGGGGATTAGTTAATTAATCGGCTACAGGACAGGTTGTAAATGTTCAGGTCAGATGAGCTTTCTTTTCATCATTATTCCAGTTCATCATCCGCAAGTGCAAGAGAAGGCGTCAGAGTACCGAAGCTAGGGGGCACGCTGTAGCAAGGGGAAAAGAAAAATGGGAAAGGTGCAATGGATGCTGCATAGTTGAATAATTATCTGGGTGGCACAATGGGCGAGTCCTGCCGACATCGGTGTCCAGTGAGCGGCCCCCTAACTCTCCTCGAGACAACCCTCGTTAACAGGCATGAGAAGCGACCGCCCCGCTTCGCCTCGCTCTTCGAGCGAAGAAAGGGATCCCAGCACTTCCTCCACCGTTAGGTCTTCAGGCAGAGACGCGCGGTGCAAACACGCAAACGCATAAGCCTCCTCCTTCACAGAGCCCCGGGCACGTAGCGCGAGCGTGGTCTTCTCCGGCAGCGGGTGCTGCAGCCTCCCCCCAGACCCGGGAGGCACGGGGGCAACCCGTGGGCGCAAGGCACAGTCGCTCAGGCGGTGGCACCTCAGGTGAGCCCTGCAGTCTCCCCGCCTAGAGCAGCCTCCGGCCGGTCCCTGCCACCGAGACCCCGACTCGCCGGCCCCTCCATCTGCGACCAGCCCGGCTAGCGGGTGGGCGGCAGATCAGGAACCCGCGAGTGGGGGTGGGGGCCGTTGCGGGGGAGGCGCGCCCATCCCCGTAACCTTTGCCGGGCTGGAGCTCCGCACATACCTCTCTGTTGTGGCCGGTGTAGAAGAGTTCCTCCCCAGCACCCTCCAACCCTCCAAAAAAAAAAAACAAAAAACAATTCCTGAGAGACTCGAGCTCACCGAGAAATTCTGGGGGTTCTTACTTTACCCCTTCTTCATGCTTCGGCGGCAGCCGCCGGTGTTCTTCAGCTCCCGGGACTCCCCCTAGAGCCTCCAGGAAAGTCAAGCTCCCTGGTGGAACCAGTTCAGAGCAGCGTCCGACGCACCGGGCCACGGGGATCGCTGCCTACGGCGTCCACCGATCGCCGGACCCACAGTGTGATCGACGCACGAGCGAACAACACCGAGAGCCGCCGCCGCCGCCCCCTAGCCGCCCCCTCCCCGCAAGCACAGCTCCACAACCGGGCGCAGGGACCCGCGCCTAAAGCAGGGGGGACCGCTGGACTCTCGCCACCTAATCTCCCATCCTTCCTACGAGCTATTCCCCAACAGTCACAGTCTTCCCATTTAAGACTCGTTTTTCCTCTTCAGCCTCCAGTGCCTAGGTGCAGGCGTGGTGGGAAACTCAGCCTCCGCCCACTCACCCATCAGTGGGGGGGGGGGGATGAATATCAATCCCCCCCATCCTGAGGTTTTATGGTATTGCCCAATCCTCAGTTTGGGGGAGGGGGACGGAGGGAACAGTGCTTGGCCAGGGAATGAGGGAAAGTGATAGCCAATTGAATGAATCTCCATTCGGGGGCGGAGTTAAAGAGATGCCTGCCCTCCGCATCCTGCCCCCTCTCTCCAAACTACACTTCCCATGTGCCCCTCACATCCTGTCGCGCTGCACGCCGGGAGTGCAGAATCCCGAGGCCGCAAGGTATGTATGAACTCGTAGTCTTTAAGCTAGCCGAAAAGGTCCTAAAAGTTATAACCTATTATAATTTTTTCTATTTTCCAAGATAAATGCTTCTAAATCCTCAGTTATATTGTATTTATTTTAATATTAATTAATTTATTACGGTGCAATAAATTGTCTTAGCAAGGGAAGTAAATATTGTGTGTCATGGTAATCTGTTAGGACCTGGGAGCCGCTTCTACTTCCGCCGGGGCCTGGTGTCCACTGTTGTGTTGCAGTCATGTCGGCTGCGATTGCATCTCTGGCTGCTTCTTATGGTTCGGGTTCGGGGTCCGAATCTGACTCGGACAGTGAGGGCGGACGGTGTCCGCTGCCAACCGCTGACTCCCTCATGCACTTGACTAAATCGCCTTCTGACAAGCCCTCTCTGGCAGTGGCGGTGGACTCGGCTCCGGAGGTGGCGGTTAAGGTAAGCGCTTTTGCCTCTAACGCGGTGCGGGAATTGGATTCTGCTCCAAAACCTGGCAGTCGCTTGTCAGGCTCCAGTTACCTTTTCCTCAACGCTAAGAAGTAAGATGGTAACGCTGGGAACTCTTCATCTTCCCACATGCATCCTCCTTGGGAGAAGCCTGGAACTTGAAGTTCAGGACAGCCTTCCACTGCTCCCCGCCCTCGCCTCCCACCGTCAGAAAGCAAGTGGGAAGAGGGAGTGAAAATGAATGGATTGGGATGTGCCCTGAGTACAGCAGGTGTAATCTCAAAACATAAGAAGGCTAACTCAGGACTTCCCAAACTAGAGCATATGCCCTCACGGGAAGTGAGCAAGTGGACTGGCTATGTTTTGTTTTTGAAGTTCGAACTAGATTCCGATACCAGCTCCACCATTCGTGTGAACTTGGCCAGGCTCTACAACCTCCTCTGTTTCCTCCTACCTGTGCAATGGCGATAATTTTGAAAACACTTACCCATATGAGTGAGTTATTGTGTAGATTAAGCGGAATGATGTAAATAAATCTTTAGCACAAAGCCTGGTATCTAATAAAAGTGCAATAAATGTTAGCTCTTTTGGTTACATAGGTTCGTACAATGAGAAAAGGACTTGGGTTTAAGGAGTGAATGATGCCAATTCGGAGAGGTGATTCGGAGAGAAATTGGGTTATATGGGTAATTTGAAAAGTATTTATTAAACATATGTTATTTATCAGAAACTGTTCTAAGGGCTGAAGACACAGAGGCCAACAAGTCAGACATTTTTGCCATTGTGGTGCACACATTCTCGTGGAAGAGGCAGCCAATAAAATGTGAGCAAGTAAAGTGGTTACAGATTGGATTGAGTACTGTGAAGGGGAAAAATAGAGTGCTATGACAGAGAATAATGCAGGCGCAGGACTTCAATAGATTGATCAAGGTAGTACTCTCTGAAAAAACAGCTTTGAAGAACAAGCCAGCCATATGCAAACTCTAAGGCAAGAGTTTCCAGGCAAAGGAGACAGCAGGCCTTGAGATGGCAAAGAGTTCAGAGTGTTTGAAGAAAGGAGGAAAGGTCAGTGTGTCTGGAGCTGGAGGAGAACGTCCACCAATGGGTTGTGTGGGCCCAGCAGAGCCTAATGGGGGGTGATCAGAAGCTCAAGATGTGAGGGAAGGCATTGTGTAAAAATTCCTTTATATTTAAGATGTTCTCAAGTCCAGTGTGTATATCACTTAAGTTTTTTATAGGTTTTTTTTTAGTGATCTATTGTATTTGTGATTTTTTAAATGATTTTATTTATTTTTGGAGAGAGGGAAGACAATGATAATAGCCTTCTAACTGGTCTTTCTACCTTCTTTTCTTGTCTCCCAGTTCTATACACCATTCTTCCCTTCAAAATGCACCCAGAGTGATCTTTCTAATCATTTCTCTGCCCAAGGACATTGTGTTGCCTAGTGGGTAATTTCTAAGTTCTTTTTTTATAATATTTTCTATATTATTTTTTTAGACTTTATTTATTTTTAGAAAGAGGGGAAAGGAGGGAGAGAGAAAGGGAGAGAAACACCAGTTGTTGTTGTCTCTTGAGCACCCACCTCTGGGGACCTGGCCTGCAAGTCAAGCATGTGCCCTAACTGGGGATCGAACCCGTGACACTTTGGTTCACAGGTCAGTACTCAATCCACTGAGCAACACCAGCCAGAGCTAATTTGTAAGTTCTTCATGTAACATATGTGGCCTTCCATTCTCCCAAAAGCCTTATTTTCTTCCTTTTTCCTCTCAAGATCTTACCCATACTAGTTTCTCTGCCTAGAAATCCCTTGCTTTGTGCCTTCCCCCTCACCACCGCCCCCTACCCCCCAACCAAACTACACTGTCCTCTGGTCTCCTACACGTTTCCTCTATGTTAGCACCTTTTCAGACATCACTTGTAGCACTTGCCAAATTACTGTGATTGTTAGCCTTTTGCCCCCATTGGCCTGTTGTAACCGGAGATTGTTGCATCTATTCACTTTTATATTTCCAATACCTAGTACACAAGATTAAGGGAAATATATTTGGTCAGAAAATGGAAGAGTAAGTGAAAAAGAAAGTCTTTGAAAAAGCATGTACATTGAAAATCAATGTATATTGATAGGGTGGGCATGAGGGGATGTCTCTAGAACCCACTTAGTTCAATCACTTAAGAAAATCCAGGAAAAGAGTTTGCATAAGATACCAGAGCTGGGGCTGACCCCCCAGTGACCTGGGTTCTATGGTGACAGTAAAGGACTTTAATCATCACTAGCTTGTGGACCAACACTTGCTTCTATGCAGAAAAAAGAGGAGAGGGGAGGCTTACATGTGGTAAATATAATGGTAGAAAAACGACCAAGGGAGGAGGTGTGAAGCATGCAAATCTACTCATTTGTATTTAACTAATTGTATTGTGACTAATAGTAAGCATTTTGGCAGAGTGAACTTAATGCATAAAAACATTATGGATTCGTGTTTTTAATTTATTTCCCTGAATATAGGGTTCAGTTCTCAAAGAGGTATACAGGTACTTGTGTTCTGCAGTGTATTACAGAGAGTATTTTCTGGTTAAAAAAATGTATTTTAATGCAACATTGTCATATTTTGCACTTTGGAAATCATGTAATTAGCCCTGTTGGGTTGTAAGAGTTGCTTACTATTTAACTTTAGAGTTAAAAAGCTACCAGGCCTGGCAGCTCAGTTGGTTGGAGTATGGTCCCAGCGGGTTTGATCCCAGGCCCAGGCACATACAGGAAGCAACCGATGAATGCATGGATGGGTGGGACAACAAATTGATGTCTCTCTCTCTTTCCTTCTCTCTCACCATTTGCTGCTCACTCCCTTCCTCTCTCTCTTTCAAATCAATAAATAGCAATAATTTAAAAAATAAAGCAGACCTGGCTTTCTCTCATTTCAGTTTATGACTTACTTTTGTCCCAGTATATCCCTTGCTTTAGCATAGTCTACTTGAGTAAGGTGAAAATTCTGCCTCTAATTTTGAGCATATTTTAAAATTTCTTCTTGGGTGATCTTTCTCATACTGTGACCTTCAAATAGATAGCCTTTTTTCCACTGCATTTGTTAATAACCAAACTCAAAGGATGACTTTGTATGAATTTCTATTCTTTTAACTCCTCCACCTAGACTCCCATTTTAGGAATTTTACTCATTACCACTCTTTGGGGAAAAAAACTGTTATATAAATTGATAAGTAGTTTATAATAATGATTAATATTTGTGTTCTGCATTCTATTTTATAAGTGCTTTTACATTATTTTTTAAAATATACTTTATTGATTATGTTATTACAGTTGTCCCATTGTCCGCCCTTTACTCCCCTCCACCCTGCACAACCTCACCCACCCACATTCCCTGCCTTTAGTTCATGTCCATGTGTCATACTTATAAGTTTTTTAGCTTCTACATTTCGCATACTATTCTTACCCTCCCACTGTCTATTTTCTACCTACTGTCTATGCTACTTATTCTCTATATCTTTTCCCCCTCCCTTCTCCTCCCACTTCCCTGTTGCTAACCCTCCATTTGATGACTTCTTTTTACTGTTCATATTTTTAATCTTCTTTTTCTTAGGTAAGTCCCTTTAACATTTCATATTATAAGGGCTTGGTGATGATGAACTCCTTTAACTTGGCCTTGTCTGAGAAGCACTTTATCTGCCCTTCCATACTAAATGAAAGCTTTGCTGGATAGAGCAATCTGGGATGTAGGTCCTTGCCTTTCATGACTTGGAATACTTTCCAACCCCTTCTTGTCTGCATGGTCTCTTTTGAGAAATCAACTGACAGTCTTATGGGAACTCCTTTGTAGGTAACTGTCTCCTTATCTCTTGCTGCTTCTAGGATTCTCTCCTTCATTTTTACCTTGGCTAATGTAACTATGATGTGCCTTGGTGTGTCCTCTTTGGGTCCAGCTTCTTTGGGACTCTCTGAGCTTCCTGGAAGTCTCTTTCCTTTGCCAGATTGGGGAAGTTCTCCTTTATTATTTGTTCAAATAAGTTTTCCACTTGTTGCTCTTCCTCTTCTTCTGGTACCCCTGTCATTCAGATGTTGGAACGTTTAAAGATATCCCGGAGGTTCCTAAGCCTCCTCATTTTTTTGAATTCTTGTTTCTTCATTCTTTTGTTTGGTTGGTTATTTCTTCCTTCTGGTCCACTCCATTGATTTGAGTCCCAGTTTCCTTCCCATCACTATTGGTTCCCTGTACATTTTCCTTCATTTCACTTATTGTAGCCTTCATTTTTTCATCTAATTTGCGACCAAATTCAACCAATTCTGTGAGCATCCTAATCACCAGTGCTTTGAACTGTGCACCTAATAGGTCGACTATCTCTTCGTCGCTTAGTTGTATTTTTTCTGGAGCTTTGATACGTTCTTTCGTTTGGGTCATTTTTTTTGTCTTGATGCAATTGTTATGTAGTGAGGGTCAGAGCCTTAGGTGTTCACCAGGGCAGGGCAAACCACGTTGCTGTGTTGCGATGGTGTGTGTGGAGAAGGGGTCCGGGAGAGAACAATGGCGCTCGCTCCATTCTCTGCCATGTCTCAGTCACCTCCACCGCTTCCCCCAAGCAAATTGGGCCCTTCTGGTGCTGATTTGCAGGTGGATGGGTTTGTGTATGTTCTAGGACCCTGTGGGTCTTTCCAATGAACTCTCCTGTGAGGCTGGGAGTCTCTCCCGGCACCTCAACCCCAACAGGTGTTTTCATTCGGTGCTCCGAAGTTTTATTTCCCTGCGCTGGGACCCTGGCCTGCGAGGTCTGTCTTGCTCCCCGGTTTCACCTGGTTTATCTGCATGTGAATGTGAGACCACCGGGCCCACCAGCCACCTTGTATGCCGCACCCCTCCACAATCGCTGCCTGTCTGGGTCCATCGGCTGCCGCCTTGTGCGCCTGGGGTCCGCTAGCCCCCGCTTTGCCATGAACACTCTCCGCCCAGCTGCCTGTCTTCGCCCCTCCTACTGGTCTGGATGAATGTTTCTTCTTTAACTCCTTGGTTGTGGGACCTCCATACAGTTCAATTTTCTGTCAGCACTGGTTGTTTTTTTGTTTCTAAATTGTTGTCCTTAGTTTGGTTGTTCGAGGAGGCACAGTGTGTCTACCTACGTCTCCATCTTGGCCAGAAGTTCACATTATTTTCTTATCGTAACAACAGTAAGAAATGTGAAAAGGACTGGAAAATAAATATCATAATAGTTTTGTTCTCGAATTTCTTTGAATCAACAAAAGACAAATTTTCGACACTTACTTGGTCCATAGGGTCTTCCCTTCACTTACTACACCTTAATTTATGTGGCTAGAAATCCTCTGTAATTCTAGAGTAATTTCATTTGCATGCCTAACTGTTATTGAACTTTTAATGAGTTTCAAAACAAGGTTGTAGTAGTATCAAAGTTTTCTAATTAATGTAATAATCCTTTATTTTCTGGAGGTTTGTTCAGTTTGTTCTGTGATTTTAGGAGGAGCCAAAGACTTATTTGTATTTTTTCCATCAGTTGCCACTGGTGCATATGTAAAGAGTAATTCTTTATAAATTTTACTTTAAATTTAAAGCTTGGTATCTCATGGTACTCTGTTCAAAATAATTAAAATTTAGAAGGATCTGGTAAACCATATTATAAAGTGGTTCTAGCAACTGTATTCTATAAAATCCATCTATGGGGCCTCTTGTTAATTTAAGCAGTTTTATCACTACAAGTTGAATGTTAAGAGAGAAACTACTTTATTTAGTTTTTATACAGTTTAAGCAACTTGTATATAACCTTTTAACTTTATAGTACTGGATTTTGCTCTGAGCCCTAGGCAAGATACTATCTCTAATCAATGAAGATTCTAGTATGCGTTCCAGCATAATATCTATGTATCATCTTTTTGGTGGCCCAGCATGTGAACCCCCTTTTTAAAGAGTCTTAATGTGAAGAATATCCCTCCCTGTACCCTACCTTTAGGAGCTGAAAACTCAGATTCTCATTCTCCCAACTCCCTTTTAAAGTCTAGTACTACGGCTCAGGCTTAGCCCAACAAATTCAACCACCTAAATTCTAATCTAATGTTAATCCACCAAGAAGCAAGGAAATATTTTTAAGTGACAGTGGTAGCCAACATTATCTAGTTTCTTGGGCCAGTAATTTCAACAGCAGCATCCAGTGGCAGCCATAGCACTGGTTTTCAGAAATGGTGAACCCTTGTCTTCACAGGACTGGTTCTGTGATAGGATTGGTTTGGGATTGTGATTCCATCTGTATACCCCCCCTTTTATCTCTGTGAGTTTCCCCAAGCTCATTTTCCACCCTTCTTGGCAATGATAAGAGAAACTTAGAAGGATTCAATACTGTTTAATCAGCCTGTGAGGTTTTCAATTGCTGGCAACTAGGAACCTGACTGATATTCTGCCAATGATTTTGTTTGTTTGTTTGTTGCTAATTGGGTCTCTGACATCCTTCATTGTGGTTACTTTAAATTCTTCCCCTTCTCATTTATTCTGTTAATACTTTGGGGTAAGTGATTTAATCTTGCTAACACTTATCTCACAGAGTGTCATAAGGATTATCTGAAGCAGTGTGTTTACCCCAGTCCTGGCACTTGTTAAATACTTTTTTTCATGGCAAACTATAGAGGTAATTCACTGATTTATTTATAGTGGTCATTGCCTGTATCCCTCACTGGAATATAAGTTCCGCAAAGGCAGGGATCTTTTTCTATTTGTTTGGGCCGAAAGCAGCCTGGCACATAGTAGGCACACAATCAGTATTTGTTAGTTGAATAAGTAAATCTGAAGTTACTGTACTTGCTTTATTAAGATGCCTACACCCCTAACTACACAGAGAAAGTAAAAAGACCAACTGTGCCTCCCTGCACCTCCAACCAGCTCTGCACATCCGTCACCTGTCAGTGCTTATCTTTGTTGTCTGTGTCTCATCTTAGAAAGACATCCTTCTCTTCCCAGAAGCCTGTCTCCTAATTCCCCTGATTCCCTTCTCTTCTTTGATTATCCCCTCCTTTTCATGTGTTTCTCCCTACTTGGTCTTTTCCTCTAGCCTGTGATTGACTAAATCTTTGATCTAGTCTTTTCTTTGGAGAGAAAAAAAGAAAATTTCACCCTGAAAGTCCTTTAATCTAGCACCCTGTCTTTCTTCTCCTCGTTATCCCCAAATGTTTCGAAAGAGTGAAAAGTATTGCTGAATTGTTTTTCTAAATCTTCAGTTATACCTCAGGCTCTTGCTGCTGGCTTCCCATCCCCCCACCTACTACCAAAATTGCTCTGGCAAAGGTTTTCTGTGACATGGTTGCGAAATTCACTTATTTTGGTCAGCCTTCATTGTATGGATTTGACTTTTCTTCAGTTTAATTTAACAAATATTTATTGAACATTTGCTTGAGTGCCCTGTTTATACTAGGCAGTGAAGATATAAAATGTGTAAGTAAAGGCCATGTGCAACAAATAATATAATATCACATGCTATAAAGAGTTATGTGAAACATCCCTTAGCACTGTGGATGAAAAAGCAGTTTTCTTGAGCCAGAAGGAGGGAAGTTATCGGAGAAAATAAGGTGACATATTATCATCATCATCAGATTAGCCTCTAATGATAATAAAAGGAAATGCATAACGAACAAAGAGTAACATTGCCAACAGCACAGAAAGCATGAAAAAGTGCTTGGTATTTTAAAAAATCAGCTGTCAGCCTAATGTGGCAAAAGTAGGGGAATATTAAACCTGATAAGGAAGCTTTGTAGGCCAGGAAAGATACGGTGAAGCCCTGAACTAGGATAGCGGTGGCTGCGATGTGGAGAAGGGGTGTTGGGAGTGGAGGTGCTGCAGACACCGTGCAGAGGTAGGATCTGTAAAACTCAGTGTCTGATTTGCTAGGGAGTGCAGGCTGAGTCGTGGGGGAATGACAACTTCTGTTTTAGACATAGCAAAGAGTCTGATTCTGTGAAACAGCATACAATAAAGTTCAAAAGGCAAGCTAGATATGTAGATCCAGAGGCCTGGAGTGCGGTCAAGGCTGCAGATAAAAATTTGTGGTAGAAATTGAAATCATGAGGAGGATAAGATAATAGTAAAGATTTGGGCAGTTTTGAAACTAATGGGGAAGGAAGTTTAATGGCATCATATCTGAAGGACTCTGCCTTTGAGAAGCAGAAAAACTAAGTTGCCTGCTTTGGTGAAGGGTGTTTTAAAATATGTAAAATTTTGGAAGAATATCTGTGTGCCGATGGTGTTATTTTTCTTGTCAGTTTTGTAGTCTTTGGTCATTAAATGGTCTAACTCTATCGGGTCTTTGTTTGTCAGTGGCATTGCTTCTTCCCCAGCATCACTGTTGGTATCATGATATCCCACCTATTTTGCAAAATTTGCCATATTACTTTCCATTGTCTTTGCATTGTATTGACAGATGTATCCTACCATCAGCAAGAGGCTAACAGAATAAAAATGGTGATATGGTAGGGATAATTCTAGTGATTAAGGATACACTGTGGACTTCTGGCCAAGATGGAGGCATAGGTAAATACACTTTGCCTCCTCGCACAACCAAAATAAGGACAACGACAAATTTAAAAACAAAAAACATCCAGAACTGCCAGAAAATTGAACTGTATGGAAGCTCAGCAACCAAAGAGTTAAAGAAGAAACATTCATCCAGACCAGTAGGAGGGGAGAGATAGGCATTCTGAGTGGCGAGGACTCATGTCAAGGCAATGGCTGGAAACCAGGGTGGGCAAGGGAGCTGGTGGAGTGGGCAGTCCCACATCTGCATGTGGATAAACCGGGAGGAACAACTGGGAGTAAGACAGACCCTGCAACTGCAACCTAGGGTTCCATTGTGGGGAAATAAATCCTCAAAACTTCTGACTGAAAAACCTGTGGGGTTTGCTGCAGCAGCAGGAGAAACTCCCAGCCTTACAGGAGAATTCACTGGAGAGACCCACAGGGTCCCAGAATGTACACAAAATCTCCTACCAGAGAATCAGCACCAGAAGGACCCATTTGCTTGTGGGTAGTGGAGGAAGTGACTGATAGCCAGCAGAAAGCCAAACAAGTGGCATTGTTCCCTCTCGATCCCTTCTCCCACATACAGCACCACAACACAGTGACCCGGGTTGCTCCGCCCTTAAAAAGACCCAAATGAAAGAACACATCAAAGCTCCAGAAAAAATACAATTAAGCGATGAAGAGATAGCCAATCTATCAGATGCAGAGTTCAAAACACTGGTAACCTGGATGCTCAAAGAAATAGCAGAGTATGGTTGCAAAATACAGGAAAAAAGTGAAGGCTATGAAAAGTGAAATAAAGGAAAATGAACAGGGAACCAACAGTGATGAGAAGGAAACCAGGATTCAAATCAATGGTGTGGACCAGAAGGAAGAAATAAACATTGAACCAGAACAGAATGAAGAAACAAGAATTCAAAAAAATGAGGAGAGGTTTAGGAACCTCCAGGACAACTTTAAACATTCCAACATCCGAGTCATAGGGGTACCAGAAGAAGAGGAAGAGCAATAAATTGAAAACTTATTTGAAAAAAAAAAAAAGAGGGAACTTCCCCAATGTGGCAAAGGAAATGGACTTCCAGGAAGTCCAGGAAGCTCAGAGCATCCCCAAAAACTTGTACCCAAGGAAGGACTCACCAAGGCACGTCATAATTACATTAGCCAAGATTAAAGATAAGGAGAGAATCTTAAAAGCAGCAAGAGAAAAGGAGTTCCCATAAGACTGTCAGTTGATTTCTCAAAAGAAACATTACAGGCAAGAAGGGGCTGGAAAGAAGTATTCTAAGTCATGAAAGGCAAGGACCTACTCTAAGATTACTCTATCCAGCAATGCTATCATTTAGAATGAAAGGGCAGATAAAGTACCTCCTAGATAAGGAAGGTCAAGGTAAAGGAGTTCATCATCACCAAGCCCTTATTGTATGAAATGTTAAGGGACTTATTTACGAAAAGAAGATAAAAAATACGAACATTAAAATGACAACAAACTCACAACTATCAGGAACCAAACCTAAAAAAACAAAAACAAGCTAAGCAAGTAACTAGAATAGGAACAGATTCACAGAAATAGAGGTCACATGAAGGGTTTTCAGCAGGGAGGAGGAGGGGGGATGGGGGGAAAGGTACAGGGAATAAGAAGCATAAATGGTAGGTACAAAATAGACAGAGGGAGGTTAAGAATAGTATGGGAAGTGGAGAAGCCAAAGAACTTACATGTATGATCCATGGACGTGAACTAAGATGGGGAATGGGGGTTGGGGGTACAGGGCAGAGGGGGAGAAAAAATGAGACAACTGGAATAGTGTAATCAATAAAATATAATTTTTAAAAAGATACTTTTGTGCATATAAAATCCAACTTGTGTAGCTTATATTTAGTGGAGGGAGGTAGACAATAAACATGTGTCAGGTGGTGATAAGTACACTGGAGATAGTTGAAGCAAGCTGTAAGGGGAAAGTAGGAAAACTGAGCAGAGACCTGAAAGAAGAGAGAACAATCATGCGGATATCCAGGTTCCAAGAAGAGGGAACAGTAAGTCCAGAGACCCTGAGGAGGATTGTTTTTTGGTGAATTCTAGGATGGCATATGAGACAGTGAGGCTGGGCTACAGTGAGGGCGCACACAGAATTAGATGAGGACCTAGGATGGGGTAGAGGGGAGAAAGAGGGACAGGTCAAGGAGGGTAAATTCTCAACCAATTAGATTCAAATGTCCTAATTTTATAGCAGCAATTTTGTAATATCAGCTACTGAAATATAATTTATAAATGACATTCCTTTAAAATTTCAAAGCATAACTTGAATGTCCTAATTAAATGATATTTATAACATGTTTAATATGGAAATAAAACCTCTATAAAAACTTCTTTTTAGTATGTAAAAGCTAGGGCAGGACAATACAGGAAGACAAAAATGCTCTGTAAGACTACCGCAGGGAACCATACTTACTTTCTGAACTGGGTAATGAGCCTTGTAAGCCTTTGTTAGGCCTTTGTGCTGAGTGGGGAAGGTGCCAGAGGGTTTAAGAGCAAAGGAATAATATAATCTGATGAATATTTTAAAATAATCACTGGCTCCTATGTGGAGTGAGGCTGCTGGGCATGGGCAGAAGCAGGGAGACCTGTTAAGAAACTATTACAGTAATCCAGGTGTGAGATAAATTGGACTGAGGTGAGAGTGAAAGAGAGTCAGATAACTCCAGGAATTTTCGCATGAGCAAGTATAAGGATGGCATTGCAGTTAACTTGGAGAAGGCTGGAAGGAGTCGTTAGGGAAAGGAAGACCAGAGGTGTCTGTTAGACCCAGTGTGAGAAAAGATAACAAATTGAAGGTTAGATACACAAGTCTCTAGAGTTCAGGGGAGAGGTCCAGGCTAGAGATACCAGTTTGGGAATTGCTATTTTTGTACCATATTTTTCAGACCATAAGATGCATCTAGGTTTTAGAGGAAAATAGGAAAAAATTTTTGAAGCAAAAAATGTGGTAAAATATTTAATAACATAATAACAATATTTCACCAATGTAAATGTAAACAGAACTCAACAGCAGCATTAACAACCATTATTCCTCCCAAATTTGGGGCGGGGGTGGCAGGGGTGCAGGGAAGGGGCACACCTTATAGTCCGAAATATGTAAGTGGCAGGGCTACACAAGAAATAGACTACCAGTGATTATTTAGTGGAGATGAGGTTTTTAAGAAGGTTGAAACATTGACATAGATGATAAGACCTGAGGTTTAGATTTGGGTCCTGTCACTTTCATTTGTTTCCTCTGCAGTTCCTAACCAGTGCCATCTGAGTGTGTATTTAATAAAGTTTGGTGAATAAAGAAAGTGCCTCTGAATTTAGAACTAGAAGAGCAGGTCTTTTTTTGAGTTAATAGAAGAGGGGAGTTGGACTCTTAAATTTAAGGCTTTGAGTAATGTTAACTTATTTAAAAATTTTCAATTTGTTCAGATGGGGTAAAGTTAGTATTTTGGAAGGAAAAACTTTGTTATACATTCTAACCTTTATACTTATATACATTACTTTTATTAGTCTCTGCTTATTAAATTATTAGTTATGTGGCACTAATGTGATAATTGTAAAATTGGTGTTAAAATGACTTAGTGTAGTTTTAAAATAAAACAACTAGTTATCAGATATTTAATGTTCATTTGGTTTTCTTTTAGGAAGATTTGGAGACTGGAGTTCACCTTGACCCTGCTGTCAAAGAGGTTCAGTATAATCCTACCTATGAGACCATGTTTGCTCCTGAGGTGAGAAAACATGTTGTGCTTGAGATTCTGCCTTTTGCCAAACTATTTAAATTATACATAGGTAGCTAAATGGTGAAATTTTCACAAAAGTATACTATTTAAGCTTTTAGAAAATATATCCTGTTATATATCTACTACATCCCAATTTAAAAAGAAAAAAGAAAATATGTCCTTCTACAAAAGTTTAAATAGTGTATATGCTTTTGTGAGAATACTTTTAAAAATCCACTAATGTTTACCGACCAACATAGAACCATCTGGTAGCATGGAACTATTTCTTTTGAAAAAAGGAAATCTCAGAATATCTGATTCTTAAATGTGAACTTAGTTAACATCTTCCTCTCAGTATTGATAAGGGCACATTGCACATTAACCATTAGGGAAAAAGAATTTGGTTTTTTAACATCATTACTGCACAGTATGTTATGAAGCATCTGGTTATGCACGCTGTTGTGCCGAACACTAAAAAGCGGTGCCGCCCTGGTGTGGCCACTGCTCGAAAGCACGCGCAGGGCTCACTGCCTGCTCTGCGCAAGACGTCGTGCGGAGTCCTTGTCCCACGTGATGATGTGATGACCGGTGACGAGCGCATTAAAGAAGGTGAGGAAGGGAAACAGTGACAACTGTGCATTTCGGGACATTGGTAGAAAGGATAAGATGTCTAGCTATTTTGCCTTTAAAAGAAAAAGAATGTCTGACTGACAAAATAGAAACGCCATGAAACGGTCATAAAACAGTATTGGCAGGGCTGTTAAGGAGCACTTTAAAGAGCCAAATCTTAACGCATCTTGGTAGAAAAAGAGGTACTTTTTAATATTTTTCCTTTTTTAGTGTATATCATTGGTTTTTGGTTTTTGTGTTTTTTGATAAAGCAGAGTCCAATTTACCTGCTTAGTCACTTAAAATATAGCAATTGAAGTATGCAGCACGGCCAGTGATGTCAGTGGTAGTGTTTAGCGAGTACTCTAGCTGTTCTCTGGGTATACAGCAAGCAAAAATCTCTTTCTCATGCTCTGAGGCTGTAGCACATTTTAAATTTCATTCCATTATTTCTTAAATCCTTCACCCTGTTGAACTACAGGCTGTCCCATATTCCTTAGCACCATTTTAGCCATCACATTGAAGAGAGAGAGGTTGTATATTACCTATATGCTTCATGACTTTTTTTAATGAAAAATACTTCAATAACAGGATCGCTGAATTTAGAAAAAGAGAAAATTCTAAGTAATATGGGATATGACATTCCTATGTCAGTATATCTATTTTCTATGAAATGTATTTTTCTTAAATTTTTAGATCCTGTGTATAACTAATAAATAGCTATTTGATTACAGTTTTCAAAAATTTCAAGAAAATTTAAAAGATCAAGATTTTTCATGGTGATATTGACAAGGCAGTAGGCCTTTTCTCATTGTGGGATTGTCAGTCCTTTTATACTCTCATGTTAAGCAGCCTCCCACTAAATATTGGGTTTGCCAAAAAGTTTGTTTTTTTCTGTAAGATGACTCTAGGAGCACTTAGTAGTCTTTAACTTCATTTGAAACAATTTTGTTAGACTTTATTGTGACAGTTGTCGTTATGAGCATGTGTTTAAAAACAACATCAAAATTGGTGAATTTTTGTGTAGCCATTTTAATATTGAAGATGAAAGAAAATACACATTTTCGGCATATAATGCTTTATTATTTCAAGAAAGGTAAAAACACAACAGAAACAAAAAAAGATTTGTGCTGTGTATGGAGAAGGTGCTGTGACTGATCAGAAGTGTCAAAAGTGGTTTGCGAAGTTTAATGCTAGAGATTTCTTGCTGGATGATGGTTGGGTGTCAGAGAAATTGAGCTTTCCCACGGTTGGGTAGACCAGTTGAAGTTGATAGCAATCAAATCGAGACATTAATGGAGAACAATCAATGTAATACCACAGGGGAGATAGCTGATATACTGAAAAATATCCAAATCAAACAAGTTATTGGTGAAAATGAAAAAAATGTGTCCTTTATTTTATGGAGAAAACCACACAAACTTTTTGGCCAACCTAATATATAAATTAGTTTATGTTAGAAACACTTTACTACTTGTCCACAATTTAAGAAAAGAATGGTGAGACTGAAAAGTGAAGAAAAATTGGTTTTTCTTGGTTGTCAAATGAATCGTCTGAGACATAACGTATTATTAACTTTGGATTTTATGACTAGGATGTATGTAACTTGACCAAGACTGGAAAGGTATTACCAGGAGCTTTGCTAGATGAAACTCAGGTTTCCATATTTGAGAATCCATTGTTAGAAACAAAGTATAACCCCTCTCTGCAAGCTAGTGTTTACCAGAGAGGGTAAGCTAAGTATATTTTTTTAAAAGATAGAGACCAGACTATTTCTTATAGTGTCTCTAAAGTACTATTGGTGTTTAAAGAGAGGTTGCATCTTATTATAAAGATTAGAAAACTTCCCAATAAAGAAGTAGTATTTATAGTAACCAATACAATCCAGGTTAAGAACATGAGATTTGGAGTTAAACAGGCTGCTGTTTTGGTCTTGTGTGACTTTGTATTATCTTTGTTTTCTTGTTAGGTAAAATGAAGATAATTTCTACTTTACTGAGTTATAAGGATAAATGAGATAATATATGATATGCTTAGGAAACTCTCTGACACAGTAAACATTAATAAATGGTAGCACTTACTCTTATTTATATTACTGTTACTGGCATTGATAGTTAGGAAGGCTTTTATGAGGAAAGAGTCCAGGCAGAAGAGAACAGCATGAGCTAAATCATAGAAGCTCTAAAGAACAAGAATGCTTAAATCATTCTCAGTAGGGGAGAATGGGAGGTAAGATTAGAATGGTAGTTTGTATAATATTGCACAGGGCTCTGGGGACCAAGGTGAAGAATTGGTCTTGATTTAATAAATTTGGTCTTGATTTCTAAGGTTCTTTAAGGGAAGGGTGGCATAAATAAAACTGAATATAGGAAGGCAAATTTGGTAAGGGTTTGCATGATAGAAAAGAACAAGGATAGAAACTAATGAAATAAAACTACCTTTTATTACCATATGCAAGTACCGTACTGAGGGGCTTGTAAATTTATATTCCTGTCTCCTTTAGACTTCATTACAACCCTATGAAGTAAATACTCTTATCCCTATTTTATAGCAGGAAAACCAAGTCTCTCATTATACTGCCAACAAGTGACAGATTTGCACATTTGAGTCTAGATCACTGTTTTGCAGTCGTTCTATAACTAGAAGACCAGTTTGCAGGCTCCGATGGGGTGTGCAGGGTACATGCTAATGTCATTTTACTAGTATAAATTCCCTTAATCCTGTGATGTTATTATATACTGCTAAGATATTGACCCTCAAATTCTTTACCCACTGAAGACTTTTGAGAATCACTGCCTTATACTGTACGGATCTGTAGGCTTATCATCCATTGCCTTAACAAATTAAAAATGCTTTTCTCTCAACTCTGTAAGTACATCACTACTCAGGTGAAAGATGCACGGAAAATTACCTCTCCCAGGAACACCACACATTTTGGGGTGTGTAGTCATTTGAATTAATAACTTAAATGTGTATATTTTTTATATGGGAGATTCAATTATAATTGACTACTACATATTTCAATATTGTTTTAGCTAAGAACTGTTAAATACTCATACCCAATTAACTTGAGTATGTATTTTTACAAATCACTTGCTGAATTACAAACTTGCACTTAACTACCAAAGGTTGAAAAAAAGTATTTGGAAATCAGTTATGTGTTTTTTATATGCTTTTTGCTGTTGTTGTTTTTTAATGATTAACCCAGAATTAAAAGAGTTGCATATTCACAGAGACCAGCACCATCTGAAGACTTTTTTTTTTTTTTTTTTTTTTTTTTTTTTTTTTTTTTTTTTTTTTTTTTTTTTTTTTTTTTTTTTTTTTTTTTTTTTTTTTTTTTTTTTTTTTTTTTTTTTTTTTAGTAATTGAGAAGAGCAGAGTCTTACTAAGGAACATTCTCTGCCTTTGTCTGTTGACGTTTAATGTCTGTGAGGTCATCCCCAGTAGCTGCCAGTAACCAGGCTGTTAAGGTGCGCCAGAAGTAGTTGGAACACTCCCCAGACAGCTTCCTATATCGTTAGAATTTTTTTTGATGTCTCAGCATAAATATGCCTAAAAACTTAAGGATGTTACATGACTTCTGGTCAAGATGGCAACGTAGGCAGATACGGCTGACCACTTCACAAAATCACATCAAAATTACAGCTAAAATATAGAACAGCCGTCACTCAGAATTGTCAGAAATTGAGTTGAATGGAAGTCTGACAACCACAGAATTCAGGAAACACCTCCATCCACACTGGTAGGAACGGGGATGGTCCCTCATCCACATGTGGAGGATGGAAACTCAGGAATGATATCTCAAGAGCGAGGAATTCCAGCCCCACACCAGGCCCAAGCCCAGGGTTCCAGTGCCAGGAAGAAAAGTCCCCACAACTTCTGGCTGCAAAAACCAGGAGGAATTGAGTCAGTGGAAGAAACTTCTGGACCCCCCAAGCAGTTCCTCTTAAAAAACCCACACACAGACTCATCTACTCAGACTCACTTCCTCTGAGCTCCAGCTCCCTGGGGGAGCAGCTGGAAAGGCACCAGCGATATATAAGGAGAAACTGGAGTGTCTGGCATCCAGGTGAGCAGAGGCCATTGTCCTTTTTCTAAGCCCTCCCGACACAGAGCTGGTAAACTGGTGCCATATCTGAGACTCCATCAACCTGGCTAACACTGTTTGACCTGCCCTGGAGATCTGTAGAGACTCCACCCCACCCAGCTTGTGGGCCCACCCACGATGCTTTTCCATATGAATGGCTGATCTTGGTTCATTTTTCACAACTTTCTAAATCCTCTCAAACAAGCAACAGCAGGCCTCAGTGAGCCCCAGGCCCAGCACTAGCAGTAGCCAGCCTAAATTCACAGCTTGGCTTCCCCTAGGAATCTCCAAGCCCAAGACAATTAGCAGCCGTATCAGGTTGCTTTATAGCTTAGGCAGCGTGGCCCAGGGCAAAACACAGGTAGGGGCTAACCTTGGACTGTACCTCCTGGGAAACCCCAGGACTAGCGCACCCAGTACACAGCTACAGACCATTTGGGAGCACTACCACACTGCCCCTGCACAGAGGGCAGAGGTTGGCCTGCAGTAGTCACAGCCAGTTCCTGTAGCTGACTGGCCTAGGTGAATCCCCCCTGTTTATCTGCCAATGGCAACCATGGCTTGACTACAACAGGCAGGCGTACGCAGCCTACACACAGGGCACACCTCAAGTACCCAGCTTGGGTAATAGGGGAGGCTGTGTCACTGGACCCTACAGGACATGTAGTATATTAGGCCACACTACCAAGACACTGAGTCAAAGCAGCTCCACCTAGTACATAGAAAGAAACACAGGGAGGCTGCCAAAACAAGGAGACAAAGAAACATGGAGCAAATGAAAGAACAGATCAAAACTCCAGAAAAAGAGCTAAACAGAATGGAGATAAGCAGTCTATTAGATGCAGAGTTCAAACCACTGGTTATAAAGATGCTCAAGGAAATTAGTGAGCAGCATAAAAAGATCCAGTCAGAAACAAAGGATACTTGGAACAAAGAACAATTTTCAGGGAACAACAGTAGAATGGATAAAACCAAGAATCAAATCAAAGATGTGGAATATAAGGAAGCAAAAAATACCCAATCAGAACAAGAAGTAGAAAAAAGAACCTGAAAACATGAGGATAGTACAAGCAGCCTCTGGGACAACTTAAAGCTTTAAGTCCAACATTCACATCATAGGGTTGCCAGAGGGAGAGGAGAAAGAGCAAGAAATTGGAAACCTATTTGAAAAAATAATGAAAGAAAATGTCCCTAAATTGGTGAAGGAAATAGACACACAAGTGTAGGAAGTACAGGGTCTCAAACAAGGTGGATGCAAAGAGGCCCACTCCAAGATGCATGAGAATTGAAATACCAAAGGTTAAAGATAAAGAGAGAATCTTAAAAGCAGCAAAAGAAAAGAAGTTAGTTACTTACATTGGAATTTCTATAAGACTGTCATCTGATTTCTCAAAAGAAATTTTGCAGGCTAGAAGAGTTCGGCAAGAAATATTTAGAGTTATGAAAAGAAGGTACCTATAACCAAGATTGCTCTACCTAGCAGAGCTGTCAGTTTAGAGTCTAAGGGAAGATAGAGTTTCCCAGACAAGAAAAAACTGAAGGAGTTCACAAAACTATTATTATATGAAATGTTAAAGGGACTTATTTAATAAAAAGAAGATAAAAACATGAACAATAAAATGATGAAAATTATATATCTATCAACAAGTGAATAAAGAACAAACTAACAGTGACCAGAAGGTGTGGGGGAGGGGGGAAGCAGGGGAAGGGTTAAGCAAAGGATCACAAATAGAGGACTCATAGGCACAGACAGTTGGGAGCAATTGACTGGGAGTGGGGGTAATGGTGTTGGGGTGAGCAAGGGAGGAAAAGACAGGACAACTGTAACTGAACAACATTAAATTTTAAAAAACAGTTGAATCTGAAAAACAAACTGAACAAATAAGAACATATAGAATCATGGATATGGAGAATGTTTTGGTGGATGCCAGATGAGAGGGAAGTAGGGGAGAATGGGTGAAGAGGTGAGGGGATTAAGAGGTACAAACAGGTAGGTACAGAATAGCCATGGGGATGTAAAGTACAGTGTAGCAAATGGAGTAGCCAAAGAACCTACACATACGATTCATGGACATGAACAAAGGTGTGCGGATTGTTGGGTGGAGGGAGGCAAAAGGGAAAAATCAGGACAAAACTGTAATAGCATAATCAATAAAATATAATTAAAAAAATAAAACATAAGGATGTTTAAATTTTTAGACTGAGTTAGGAATAATACCACATTAAGATATACTTAACTATAATATATGGATCTGCATTTGTATAGAAATCAAAGTTTTTTAACACCGAGAATTTTTCTTTAAAAATTTGAGCCAGTTTGATATATATGGCCTATAGAACAATTGTTCTCCTTTTGTAAAATCTTAATAAAACAAGACTATGGAAATTGTATTTTCCTCTTTCAAATGGAAATTATAGTTATGATGGTAGTTTATTATATGTGATTGAAGTAACAATAAGAGCGGTGGGGATTTTATTGTTTTAGAAATAATCACATGTAGCTATGCAGATGGTAGCTAACTATAGCAGGTAGAGCATCTAGGAAACTTTCAGATCATTTTATTATCTTTAATTTTATGGATGTTTCTTGTAATAAATTTCATGACTGAATGAAGTTAACTGAAAATTCCAGAATTCAGCAATTTAGATTTCTATTTGTTTTCCTCTTTGTTTCTCCTAGCAGCACAGGAAAAGTTAACATGTACTACAATGTCTTGTATTCTCCTTTATTTCAATTTAGATAAATAGTAATAAAAGCTTTATATATGGATGAGATATTTTAAGATCGAATCATTTTAAAATGGAAGCTGTCAATTAAAAAATTGTAATTTATTTTCTTAAGCAGAAAAATGGTGAGACAAATCTGACATTCTTTAAATGTAGATTTTTGTGCATTATATAATATTGATATTTAGAGGAGGCAACATTCTGGTTAAAAGAAGATGAATATATTTATGGCTCTGGATATGTATCATAGAAAATGTGGTTTCTAATACCACTGACCTAAGATGTTCTAATGTCAGTATGTTTCATCGTGACAGTAGACCTTTCAGAGTTCAAATAAAAATATCATATCTGATTCCATAATTTCCAAAGTGGGAGGTTCATTTTATTCTTTATTTAAAAACAAAAAAGGAAAAGAGTGGAATTTTCCCAATAACTTCTTTTTAAGTTAGAGGCTATGGTTGTATGTTTAAGGAATATTATTATGTAATAGAGTGCTAGATTAGGATTTCTTCTAGCCTTGGTTCTTCTAACTAATTAAACAATTGACTCTAAGGCAGGTGGAATACATCATATTTGACCTTCATCTTCATTTCTAACATGAGAATGCAGATATTTCTCTAACTTTACAGGATTTTTGTACAGATAAAATAACATTTGGAAAGCCATTCTGGAAACTCAAAGCATTATAAACACATAGGTAATAATGGTGCTATTTTGCGTAGGCTTTCATAGTTTGACTTTTCAGAGTGGAGAAATTTTATTTACAGTTGTAATGTCTCTTCCTCGAGACTTCTTTTTTTGTTTTTAAAGATTTTATTTATTTTTAGAGTAAGGGGTAGGGAGGGAGAAAGAGAGGGAGAGAAACATGGATGTGCAAGAGGTACATGGATTGGTTGCCTCTCGCATGTCCCCAACTGGGGACCTGGCCCACAACCCAGGTATGTGCCCTGACTAGAAATCAAACCAGTGACCTTTTGGTTTGTAAGAGGGCACTCAGTCCACTGAACTATACCAACCAGGGCTTCCTGGAGACTTTTTCAAGCACTTTACTTTTGTTGTCTATTTTACTGTCTTTTGCCCTCAATGGTATTCTGATTAATCTTTCTTTTATTAGTGCTTTCTATATTCCAGGCCCTGTGGTAAGTTTTGAGGATTCTAAGTCTCTACCTTTGAGGAACTCATAATCTAGTTGAGGAGAAATGTGTTTTTTTAATTACATCATGGTGCCATTATTCATATAAAAGTTGCCCCACATCATAGTTTAAACAAAACTGTAGTAAGTCTCAGTTATTTAGAGAAACACTGTCAAATAGAACTAACTCCCTGCTGTAATGGAAATATAGTAGCCAATAGCCATACATGGCCTTTGAGCTCATGAAATGTGCCTAGTGTGAGTGAGGAAATGAATGTTTTAATTAATTTAAATTTAAAGAGCCACATGTAGACTCGGGTGAGCTAGATTCCTCTCCTTCTGTCCTCAGGTTGACAAACTGTCCTAATGAGCCATCTCCCGGTAGTACTGAACTGAGTGGGGTGACCATGTTCCCAATTAGGTTATTCAGCTCCTGATGATTTCAAGTTGAAAATATGTTATACATTGTATATTATCCTAGTAATTTTATCTTTATGTACTCAGAGTTTAAGTTTTTTTTCTTTTCTTCTTTTTTTTTAAATAACATTACAGTTTGGACCAGAAAATCCCTTTAGGACACAGCAAATGGCTGCCCCTAGAAATATGCTTTCTGGATATGCTGAACCAGCTCATATCAATGATTTTATGTTTGAACAGCAAAGAAGAACTTTTGCCACATATGGTAAGGTGATTAGACTTACAGTTTCAAGTTTGACTTTATTAGAAGTGGGGGATGTGTGTACGAAAACACAACACCCTTCAGAAAAGGTGTTGTGTTCTTCTAATACACATCTATAAATAATTCTACAAATGGGAACGTAAACCAATGTTTTTAGCTATCATTCTAATTCTACCATGATTTCTGAGTACTAGAAACCTTCTGTGATCTTAAAAACAGAATATTCTTTGTCATTGTACTTGATATTGAATGTCCATTATATGCAGATTGCTGTCAAAGTTAGTAAATGACAGGATAAAGAGATTATACTTTTTGTTGTATAGACTAGTTGACCTTACTCTGTTTCTCAAATCTTACCACTGAAAAATTTTCTGTTGATCACTGAAGGGCATCAGGAAATAGAATGGCCACAAATATATTGGGTAGAGTAATCACATCCTATCAATGGCAAGATATAAAAAAAGGTTCATGTGCATACCCATGGCTGGCTGTCCTCTCTAAGAGAAGATGGTCTTTATGATGTCCTTGTTGAGAGTTCGGCAAATCAGGGTTCCGGTCACGGATATCAGGTTTGTCCATATTTGGTGCTGCCTTTCCTTTCTCTTCCTGTAATACACACCTGCAGTTTGACAGACATGCTGATCACCTTCTGCTTTAAAGAGCTTTTTAATGTGGGTGGGCTCACAGAGTCAATGAGCTACGGCTGTTGTAGTTGCGATGCTCTTTATGAATTCAGTACTTGTGCTGATATTTTTCTCTGAATTTTTTTAGAGTAGGTTTAATAATCACATTTTAGATGTCCGCAGTATTGTCTTTTTTAAAAAGTTTTCTTTGCAGTTAGAATTCTAGTAACTCCTCCTTTTATTTCTTACTGTTGGATTTTTTAAAGTTTTAAAATTTTTCTGTCCTATCTACCATTAACTTCCATTGTCATAAGATAGGACCAAAAATAGTTAAATAACATTATGTTTTCAGTGATGCTTTTTAATAACAGTTACTTTCATTAATAAGTAGTATAAACACATTTTAGACATTTAGGGAAAAGAGAAGAGAAATGTACTCATAATCCCCCTGTACGAAGGATCTACTCTTAGCATTGTGGTCTTTGTCCCTCCAGGTCTTTTCTCACGTTCGTATTTGTATTACAGAGCGGAAACATTTCTAAACTGAATATTTTGCATTTCACTTTTTTGTTCATTATTTTATCATCAACATTTTTAGTGTTACAGTCTCATAGCTCATCAGTTTTAAGAGCTATGTAATAATCCATTGATTGTGTTATAATTTACATTATATTCTAATGTTAGAAAGTTACTTTTTTCTAATACTTAGTGATGCAAGCAGATTCATTACTAAATTAGTTTAGAAGTTTAGTATAGTCTTAATTATTCACCACAATATATTCTTAAAAACCACTTGTAAAAAGATTGTCATTTGTTAGATCATATTTCAGCATGGTGAGGTTATAATTGTGAGCCCAGTGTCACAGCCATGACCGTGACCCTCTACAATCTCCCCGAAGACTTTAGTGACACTTCCTGTTCAACAAAATGTTATAAATGCATTGCACCCATTGCTTGTATAAAGGATCCATGTAAGCTTATAAGCAGTGCATAAAAATTAACTCCATTGCATCATGAATTTATTATGTCTTAGCCTATAATAAAACAGATTTAAAGACTTTGCTTATTTTCTTAGACCTTAGAAGGGCCTTAAGCAATAATTTAGATAGCTTAAGTCTACTTTAAAACAAGACAGGAAAAAATGTCCAAGTAAGCCTGTTTTGATACCTACTTTCTTTCTTAAATTATCCTATAGAAAAGAGTAACCATTTAAAATTATTTAGTTGTCTTTAGAGCTCCATTCGGAAATAACCTTGACTTTTTTTTTAGTAGCTGGTGATTTTTGCCTTTCCCATTGGGAGAGAGTGGGGCTAGGGCACAGGTTGAACTATTTAGTGAAATTTAAGACAAAAATGAATGTGGCTATTCTGTAGAAGGCAGCTTAGAATAAAGTTGCAAAACAAAGAAAATTATTGTTTGTCTCCCTTATGATAATCTTAGAACTGAGAACAATTTCTTTGAAATTTAATTAATAAAGTAGTTAATCAGTCTCAGGTTTAGCAGTAATTTTTTTTATCCCCCAAGTATCAAGCAAATATAGCTTCTATTGATTTAAAAGTCATATAGTTTTCTTGTAGAAATTTTTTGTCTAACCTCAGATGGTGATCCCTTTCAGAGAGTGAGACAAAGTTTTCTTTTACTCTGTAGAATGTAAGGCTGTGAGAACTTCCTGTTACTTTCCCTCATTTGCAAAGCACCAAGGAGCAGACCTTGTACTGGTGTTATCTACAAGACATAAAAGGAGATGGCGCGTGAATACCTAAGTTTTATATTTATCACTCTAATTCTGCTGGGGTATACTTTATTGCCATTTTTAGTCGTAGCAGTGTTATAATCTAAGTTTATTATTTCTGGAAGATTCACATTGTACATTTAGCTTATCACAAAACCTGCCTGTATTCCTGACTTCTCAGTCTCTCAATGGTTTGTGTGATTCTTTTGTTCTGTTTTCCTCCCTTTTCTTCTTGGGTTCCCACTTGTTCCTTTACTAGTCTTCTTAGGGGCTTCTCATTGAGGTTTCTTCCCTTTGTTCTATGTTCACCCAGAATTTTCTCTACGCTAGTGTATGGAAGTGGGGAATAGAATTTAAATACTTTTGGTTTCACCATTGTTATCAGTAACTTAGTTTTAACATCAATACTAGAAACTCTTTATTAACCTTATTAAATGATTTTTAAATATTCTACCAAATGAAGATATTTATATTAAAATTTCTTGAATCCTTTAGATTTCAAGTTGATTCCAGTTTTCGCTATTAAAAATGTGGTGATATATATATTAAATTGCAGTAAAATGCTTTTTAAAAATGTGATGGTGAATATTTTTGTGCATAAAACATTTAGTTTTTCTCATTATTTTCTAAAGAGAATTATCAGAAGTAGGACTAAGATTATAAATGTTTTTAAAGCATTTGTTATAGATTGTCAAATTGCTTCCCAAAAGAATTCTCCCATCTTAATACTGCCATGTATGAAAGTCCTATTTCTCCTTACCCAAGATCCTTATAATCATTTTTCCTTTGTTTTTTGGGTTTTTTTTGATAAACAAAATATATCTCTGTTAAAATTTTATTCTTTTGGGCTACTAGTGAGATTGAAGGTTTTTCCTTATATACGCTTACTTCATTTTATTGTGCTTTGCTTTATTACACTTCACAGATTTTGCATTTTTTACAAATTAAAGACCCTCCACAAGCAAAAAGATTATGACTTGATTTATTGCAATATTCCTTCATTGCGGTATCTGAAACCGAGCCTGCAGTATCTTAGAGGTGTGCCTACATTTGTGGCCACCATTCTTTTGCAAATTGTTCAAAGTCACTTCTCATTTACCTGTTAGGATGTTAGTGTTGATAATTTTAAGGTTAAGAAATAAATTGACAGCCATTTCAAATAGGACTACAAATGAAAAAAGTAGACATTAACTTCATTAAAAAGATAAAATGGAGAATAAGCTTCAGAAAGATAAATGAGAATATTTCAGAAGTAAAATGCAAATATATTCATTTATTTGAGACATAGAATAGTAGAAAATGAATTGGACTGAAATTCTGTAGTGTTAGAGTTACATCTTATTCTATCACTAGCTGACTTCTAATAGGACATACAGCTAAATATTTAACTTCTCTTACTTATAAAGGAAATGCACTCTTAACCCCTAATTACCTGGGGCGGGGGCACTAGGCATAATGGTGATGGTAGCACAGATTTATCTTTATAAAGATTTTACCACAGAGGTTGGAAAAGGAGAGCACAAGTTCATTTTCTCAGAAATAAGACTATGACCAGATGAGCTGGGGATTGGTGCTTACACAGTTCACACAGGAAGGACCAGGGGTCGCCCTTTCCCCTCTGCCTCCTACTTCGTCCCTCCAGACACACAGTGCAACACTATTTATGTAGACACAAGTTTCCTTCAAGGCAATTACATTCTAGATACATTTTTATGATTGAGATGAGGACTTTTTTAACTTGGGGTATTGTGTTTAAATTTTATATATAAGCCTTATCTAGTCTCATTTTTAAAAACACATCATTTAGCCCTGGCCAATGTGACTCGGTTGGTTGGAGCATTGTCCCATAAACTGAAAGGCTGCAGGTTCAATCCCTGGTCAGGGCACATGCCAAGGTTGCAGGTTCGGTCCCCAGTCATGGAGCATATGGGAGGCAACTGATGATGTTGCTCTCACACATCTCTCTCTCTCTCTTTCTCTCTCTCTCTCTTTCTCTGTAAATGCAATGAAAAAAAAAATGTCCTGAGGTGAGGTTAAAAAAATACATCATTTACAGAACACTTGTACATCACAGAGATGAAAGATAAAAGAACTCACGATATTTGAACCTGTGATTTTACAAATTCTATTCTGAAGCTGCTTTTCTGTCATCAAGCTCTCTCCTCTGGCTAAGAGCATATTTTAAATACTGAAAAAAACTATATGCAAATGAGCTAATAGCCAGGTGGTTGGTTCTATATTAAGCATATCATGAGGGTGAATTGGGCATTTGCATCCTTAGCTAGTTTGAAAAGTATGTTTGATGACAAATGCTTTTCTAAAGACAATCCTTTTCATTTTTAGCTGAAAAATTAAAATGTTAACTATACCTACTAAGATGTACCCTTAACAAAAATAAGCTAGTACTATTATGTATTCCTTGATTATTTGCATGGGTTTTAAAGCCTAGATTGATTAATCATCCAGTTCTTTTTGTGAATATGCTAGATTTTTATTAAAATTTATCTTAACCAAACATTGATTATACTAGCAACCTCCACCTAAGAAAAAACTGATTTGAGTTAATATATACTTTTTTCGATTAAGTTCCCATAAGCCATTGAAGACCACATTTATTTGTAGCCACATACTCTTATCTCTAGCTGAAAGAGTGTATTCATATGCTAATTAATACCCTTACTTCTCTTACCAAGGAAATATAAATAATAATTTATGAAGTAGAAATGTATTGTCTTAAAACTGGTAGGACACACTGCCTTTTCTCAGAATAGGATTTTCAAAATAATAGCTAGATTACATATAACTCTTCTTTTTTAAAAATTATTTAATAGTTGATATAATTTGATAACTAAGCCATGTATTATCTATTAAAAAAAAGTTTCTGCACTTCCGGTCAAGATGGAAGCATAGGTAAACATACCTCACCTCCATGCACAACAATAGCAAAAAATAAAGCTACACTACAGAACATTATCACCCAGAATTGTCAGAAAATTGAGCCATGTGGAAGTCTGACAACCAAGGATTTAAAGAAGACACAGTCATCCAGATGGGTAGGAGAGGCAGGGGCGTGGAGAACCGTGGAGACACAGAGACAAGAATGGGTGGTTCCACATCCACATGTGGTGGATAAAAAACAGGAGGGGTGCCTTGGGGAGTGGCGATCCCAGCCTCAGTCCAGACCACCTAGCCTGGGGTCCCAGTGCCAGGAAAATAAGTCTCCATAACTTCTGGTCGTGAAAACCAGGATGGTTAGGGTGGCAGAAAAAAAAACGAATCCTCTTAAAGGGCCCACAAGGGACTTAGGACTCACACAGACCTATCCCTTCTGGGATTCAGTGCCATGACAACAGCAGGAAGGGCACCAGTGGCATATGGGAGAAAGTGAAGTGGGAATGGGGAGACAGCTTCTTCCGAGGCTAAACTCCAAAGGCCAGGCAGCAGCATTGGCCCCCTTCTGAGCCCTCCCCCACACAGCAACAGAGTGGTGACACGGGTTACCCTGCCCTGGTGAGATTACCTAAGGCTCTGCGCCATACAACTTAACAGGTGCTGTAAGACGGGGTCAGAGCAGCTCTACTTAATACACACAAACAAACACAGGGAGGTTGCTAAAATGAGGAGATAAATACGGCTCAAATGAAAGAACAGAACAAAACTCCAGAAAAAAAACTAAATGAAATGGAGACGAGCAATCTATCAGATGCAGAGTTAAAACACTGGTCATCAGGATGCTCCAGGAATTCACTGGGTACTACACCACCATAAAAAAAGACTCAGGCAGAAATGAAGATTGAATTACATAAAATAAAGAAAATCTATAGGGAACCAACAGTGGAGTGGATAAAGCCAAAGATCAAATCAATGATTTAGAACAGAAGGAAGAAAAAAGAATTTTAAAAAATGAGATAAGCTTAGGAACTTCTGGGACATCTTTAAACATAGCAACATCTGGATCATAGGGGTGCCATAAGGAGAAGAGAAGAGCAAGAAATTGAAAACTTACTTGAAAAAGTAATGAAAGAAAATTTCCCTAATTTGGTGAAGGAAATAGACATGTAAGTGCAGGAAGCACAGAGATTCCCAAACAAGATGGATATAAAGGCCCATTCCTAGGAAAACACATAATAATTAAAAGGCCAAAGGTTAAGGATAAAGAGAGAATCTTAAAAGCCACAAGAGAAAAACAGTCATGTACAAAGGAATTCCCATAAGACTGTCAGCTGATTTCTCAAAGGAAACCTTACAGTCAAGAAGGGGCTGGAAAGAAGTATTTGAAGTCATGAAAAGCGAGGATCTACCTCCAAGATTACTCTATACAGCAAAGCTATCATGTAGAATTGAAGGGCAGATAAAGTGTTTCCCAGACAAAGTAAAACTAAAGGAATTCATCATTACCAAGCCATTATTATTTGAAACGCCAAAGGGAATTATATAAGAAAAATAAGATCCAAATTATGAACAATTAAAATGGCAACAAATTCACAACTATTAACAATTGAATCCAAATAACAAACTAAGCGAACAAACACAACAGGGACAGAATCATAGATATGGAGATCATTTGGAGGGTTATCAGTTGGGAGGGGGAAGGGGAAACATGGGGCGAAGGTGGAGGGATTAAGAAGCACAAATTGGTAGGTACAAAATGGATGGGGGGGTGTTAAGAACAGTACAGGTAATGGAGAAGCCAGAGAACTTATATGCATGACCCATGAACATGAACTAAGGGGAATTGCTGGAGGGAATGGGGCTAAGGTGAGAAAATTGGGACAACTGTAATAGCATAATCAATAAAACACATTTTTAAAAAATTTATGCCATGGCGGGTGTAGCTCAGTGGATTGAGTGCGGGCTGCGAACCAGGCATCGCAGGTTCAATTCCCAATCAGGGCACATGCCTGGATTGCAGGCCATGTCCCCCAGCAATCGCACACTGATGTTTCTCTCTCTCTCCCTCCCTTCCCTCTCTAAAAATAAATAAATAAAATCTTTAAAAAAAATTTTAAAAATAAAAAGTTTCTAAGCTTCCAAATATATGACGTATGTGTATTTTTAAGCTCTTCCAAAATTTAAGACTACAGTTGGATATTTTGGCTGGAAGAGATCTTAATAATAATATAATACCAGTATGCTAGCTTTAGCCCGTAAGATCCTTCTTACTCTGCTGAAGTCATTCATGGTACAGCTCTAGACTTGGGTTAATTGTTCTGAATAGAAACACAGTTCATAAAAGAAGGATTGGTCCTAAGTTAAGGAGTATTTTCAACATCTGGTGAAGAAAATGTGAAGTGAGTATATTTGTATAGAATTAAAATAAATAGTAAATAGCAAAAAATGGAGTCAGTAATTTGTACTTTTTCCTTTTAGGTTACGCATTGGACCCTTCGTTAGATAATCAAGTGACTACTAAGTATATTGGTTCTGTAGAAGAAGCTGAGAAAAATCAAGGTATTTATTTGAAGTTATATATACTTGTAATTACTGTCTTGCAGATTGACTTTAGACAATGGGAATAAAACTAGTATTTTATTTAGCTCTTGATTTTTTTTAAAGTTGAGACTATAGTGTTGCAGTTTAGAACTATTAATAGTTTTTAGAGCTTGCTTTTGCCATGTGCTAGGTGTGCAACCTTATAGCGAAGATAATGGTACCTATTTGGGGGAGTTGTTATGGGTACTTGGCACATCACCAACCCCGTTAAAATCATTCAGTAAACTACAATCAATGTATACCTGACTTTAGTAGTTTATTTATCAACACTAAGTGTCAAGCTACATTTTAACAGAGCAGAACATATTTCATTGGGGAGATTGTCTTTGAGGGGTTGCTTCAGTTCAGTTATTGAATGTTTTAAAATACATATTTGTGCTCATATTCATTTTGTGTTATTATAAGGCAAAGTTATTCTGAATGGTAATTTGGATAAAGCTTATCAGCCCATTGGAATCTTTTTTATAAAAGGCTCACTAAAAACAGAATGTACTATTTGTACAAAGACACTTAGTAGCTACAGGTACCATATAGTACATTCTTAGTACCATATAGGTCAAGCTGTCCTCAGTGTATAAGCTAGATTATTGTTAAAGTAGAATTTTAACAAGCTTCTGTTACAACACACAACCTAAAGATTATCAATTTGAATTAATATAGATAAACTTTTTTAAGTTGGACTTCTGCAAGCCACATATTTATGTAGCTAGATTCTCCGTTAACAGTTAAACTGTGGTTATGACTCCCATGAACCTTTTTCTATTTCCAACTGAATGACTGCGCACAGTGTGCCACCTTCTCCTGATCAAATCCCAGCCCAGATACATCCTCTTTTCCCTCTTACTGTTAACGTTTATGTTGTTAAATGTCAAGTGTGGATTGAGTTCGCTTAAGAGAAATACCAGATTCTTGTGAAACTTTATGCTGTTGTATTACAAGTAAACAAAGATAAGTTATTAATTACTTAATATAATTTAATTCAATTAAGTTTTAAATGATAAATTTTAGTTTATTCCTTCAAAAGTAGCTTTATTGCTATTTAACAATATTAAATTGCTGAGTTTCTTTCAAAAAGTGGTAAAATTCACTGATATAGGTCTACAATTCATTAAAAGGATTGTGTACTATTACAAGATTACATAACTAGTCTTCTCTTTACGTATATTAGAATTTGCAAAATACTACAATGGTAGAAAATTTCTTTGCCTAGAATGCTGAATCCTTTTTGTATAACATGACTTGGTATATCTGGCATATTTATATAAATTTTATTTTGTGTTTTTAATAGATTCTTTGGTCACAAGAACAGTATAAAGTAAAAATTATATATATGCTGCTATTTCTTTAGAAAATTATTTGTGATGTCTCTTTTTTTTAATGTAGGTTTAACTGTGTTTGAGACTGGTCAGAAGAAAACAGAAAAGAGGAAAAAGTTCAAAGAAAATGATGCATCTAATATCGATGGTTTCCTGGGACCATGGGCAAAATACGTGGATGAAAAAGATGTAGCCAAACCTTCCGAAGTAAGCTTCGCTGTTTTTCATTGTCAGTTCAGGTGCCTGCTCTGTGTCTCTATGAAGGGTGCCTGTATCAGTAAACTTGAGATTTCCTTAGAGAAAAAATAACTCATCAAAATTTCTCTGTCTAGGTAAACGGAGAAAATACTGTAAGATTTTCTTTTTGTTTTTCTTTAGAATATTTTTACTTATATTTTTCTGATTTATTTAACAATTTTATTTATTTATTTATTTTTAGAGAAGGAAGGGAGGGAGAAAGAGAGTGAGATAGAAACATCAATGTGTGGTTGCTGGGGGACATGGCCTGCAACCTAGGCATGTGCCCTGACTGGGAATCGAACCTGGTTCGCAGCCCGCGCTCAATCCACTGAGCTACACCAGCCAGGGCTATTTAACAATTTTTAATAAATATCACCTTGATGCTATTACGCTGCCATGGTAGCTGCTCTTCTGGTACCAGATTGCCAGCCTTTCTATGATTTTAGAATTGATGTGAATTTTATTTATTTATTAATTTATTTAAAATGTTTCAATATAAAATGTATCAATATATTAACCAAGTAACATATCCATATTTTTTTTAATTCTACTATGAGCTAAAGCCATAGATAGACCCCTACCTATTCCTCCCCCACCTCCTAATTTCATGGTCTCTGAGCTGGTCACTGTTCTAGGTCTGAGCGGTACAACAATGGACAAGATCAAGAAAATTCTAGCCTCATGAAGCTTATAGTCTAGCTGTATGTCTTACATTCAATAGCATGCATATTATTATATTGAGATATTATATCTCAATATATATGTGTATGCTGCTATGTATTGTAGACATCATGTATTGACTCCTTTGTCATTATAGATAAAAGTTTTCTGCTTCCCCACCTTTGTCCCACTGCTTCTTCCATAAAAGTCATGTCACAAACCTACTGGCATTGCTTATATTCTTATGACTGTGTAAAAACTGTTTACTGAAGAACAATATTGTGTACTAAAATCCAGGTTCCGGTCTGGTACTAGATTTTCTAATTGCTTTGTCCTTTCGCTTGTATAATTAGCATAATATGTTAAAGTTATTTCTAGGTGTTGTAGAAAAATTGGTTTGTTATAAAATGAGTTTAAAATTAGTAGCTATTACCCATTATGTGTTTGATATCATTTTATAATCTGTTGAAGAATTGAGATTGTTCTCCTGGGAGACATACTTGAAGCCGTTCCTTCCACAAAAAGTGGACCTCATTATAAAAAATTTATTACCAGCTTTGGCCATGACGGGGTTCTAGAACATCCATTTTTAAAGTTGACTCCTTATTTTCCTTAGGAAGAACAAAAAGAATTGGATGAAATCACAGCAAAGAGGCAGAAAAAAGGCAAACTGGAAGAAGAGAAACCTGGGGAGGAAAAGACAATCTTACATGGTATTACATTTGTTATGCTTCTTCAGTTTGTGTGTTAAACTTTCACATATTTACTCTGTTCTCTGTATAATACTCATTGCCTTTATTAAGGAGCTGCTATAATTCATTATATTAAGAATTATACTGGACAGTTTGCATCCCAAAGAAACTACAACAAACTCTTTTATGTTCTAATAGATGAGAGGATATAGAATGATTAATGATAGGTGCAGGTAATTTTTTTAGTGCTAATGAATTTTTTAAAATGATAAAGAAGTCTGAATTGAGTCTTTGTTTAGTGTGTCAGTGGTGCCCTTGTCATTTTAACTTTTTGTTTTTAATCCAAATCAAATATTCTGCAGGTCTACTCACAGTTACTGAATTATACTTTAAAAGAATAAACTTTGTTTTGATGTGACTAGATTGGAGATTAAGACTCTCATACTCATTTTTATTTGTGGGAGGAAAGGTATATATACCAAAATAAATTATAAATATTCTAGAATGTACCTGGTTCATAAATAATTAGCTGTATTTTGAAAATTATGTAGAGATTATCTGAAACTGTAAAGAATAATTCAGCACTGATAGTATTGATTATTCTAATATTCTATCATATATCAAATTTTTAGGTTTGATGGAGCCATATTTGGTTTCTCGAGCTCCAGCTTTTGTCTCCAGGAAGTCCATTTAGTACTGTGGTGCTGCAGCCATACCAGCACTAGTGGCCAGCGTTTATGTCATGCTTACTCTCTCGGGCATGCTACTAAATGCTCTATCTCTGCAGGAGAGCCCGAAAAAAATGGAATTGATATATAAAAATTGTGTATTTATTCTTACATATTTAAATTTCAGTCACCTTCAAAGTACTGTCCATTTGATGCAGCACGCCTATCGAGACCTGTTTTCCTCTGCTCAGAACAGTTTTGGAATGTGTTGATTTTGATCCCATGCTTCTGCCATTTTTTGTTTCACTTCTTCCACATAGGCAAAGCATTTCCCTTAGAGGACTTTTGTCATCCAGGGAAACAAAATAAAGTCACCTGGGGCAAAATTGGGTGAATAGGGAGGGTGGTCCACTAGTCCATTTTTGGTCAAAAATCGAACACTCAGCCCAGTGTGGGAAGGTGCACTGGTGAATCATGAAATGGGCAAATGCGTTGAAAGAGAGTCTTCAAAACAAATTCACTGAAACCAAGTGCATCCTCTCACAATGACGGCTGGTGCACTGACTGATACAGATGGGTTCCTAGAACACTCACCTAGCAGGGGAAGCCTGTACAGCTAGGGGCCTGCTTTCAGAAGATAATTCTGGTTTTGGCGGGGGTTCCCCCTCGTACACTATGTCATTTAATTCCCACAAGTGACTTTATTATAAAATCTGTGTTGAAAGTAAAAAAGAGAATGGAAAAGGAACCTAGACAGACATAAGAGAGGAAAGCAGGGGAAAAGAATACCTGATCATTTTTGTTTTGTCTAACTTCTTTCTTACCCTGTTTTGCTTCTGATTCTTTACCAGTGACTCACAAGGCCCAAGTATTATTTTTTCTTGCCTCGCTGTAATCATACTGCAGTTAAGTCTTTTATATATGTCACTAAAATCGGTAAATGAATAGAAGAAGTATAGATCTTATTTAGAGATCTAATATTTTCTGGGTCTTTAGGAGCTCCAAAATACTACCTCTGATTATAAATAAGATCAGTGATTTCAGGCAGCTAAATTTTAGCTATTGTTGGCCTTAACACTAAGTGTTATTACCTAAACCTTATTATAGAATAATACACTGATGAATAAATGTTTGTCATTTTAAGGATATAGATTGCATGGCTACGGCTCGTGTTTGTTCATGGCTCTCCTTTGCCTTCTTGTTTCAGTTAAAGAAATGTATGACTACCAAGGCCGGTCTTACCTGCACATACCCCAGGACGTTGGTGTTAATCTGCGGTCAACTGTGCCACCTGAGAAATGTTATCTTCCTAAAAAACAAATTCATGTGTGGTCTGGACACACAAAGGCAAGCACATTGGTTATTTTTGTTTGCTGTAATGTGAAATAGTGAGACCAACATAAGTTTCAGCTAACAATATGGAACATTCTCTATTTCTGGTGAAGATGTAAGGAAGCTAAATTGAAGAGAAACCTAAGCTGGGCTTTGGAGCTGCCCATGCATGTCAGTCACCAGCGATGAGTCAGTCTTCAAGGTCATCTGGATCGGCCATGATTTAAGAATTTGTGATTTGGTCCCCTCTCCCCTTGTGGCAGCTCTGGCCTTTCCTTCCAAATTCCTGCCACAATTTGCTTCTTCTTGGGTGCCAAGTCAGTGACTAATAGGCGCTCGTGCTGGCACCACAGCCTCAGCACTTTGCTTTAGCTCTTGAGGTCACCGCCCTTCCAAGAAGATCAGATGTTCCCTGAACTATGAAAATATTTAAACAAATGAAGGGACAAGGTATTGTACTTGCAAACTTGTGATGTTGATAATCCTTGTCATCCCTACTATTCCAAGTAGCATTTTAAGCTCCTAGCAAAGGGCAGAGCGACTGAGCGAAAGAGAGAAGAGGAGTGGGGCATTAGCAGCTTGATTGACTCAGAATCCCCTTGGGTGAGGAGGTCAATGTTAAGGTTAAAAAATTTTGAGAAGTTTAGTGTCAATAGGGCTGCTGTTTGAATACAATGAAGATTATCCTGGGGCGTAAATTTGGGAATAAAGAAAATAGTAAATAAGATTGCTTAAAGATACACTGCCTTTTTCTTAAGTTTGATTTTAGCTGATTTTAGAATGCTTCTGATCAGTAACTAATTAATACCTTTTCATAGGGCGTCAGTGCCGTCAGACTGTTCCCGCTCTCCGGCCATTTATTGCTGTCTTGTTCCATGGACTGTAAAATTAAGGTGAGTTTTTGGTAACAGAGTAGGAGTGTTGCAAAGCTACTGTTTTGGTTAAATCTGGTTAATTATAAATACATTTGGATTTGTTAGGTCATTAGAGGCTAATAATTTTCTCCTAGGCCCTGTGAATGCAGCAGTTTATGTCCTGCTTCTAAACATGTTGATTCAAATATGCTGTATGATTTCAGTTGGGGAGGCTCTTTTGTAAGCTTAGATAACTCATTAGAACATAACCAATCACTTTGGCTTCAGACACATAAATGTTTAATCATTAACAGTGCATTTTTATAGAGGTTTTTGTATATGTAACAGTTCATTTGTTCCTCCGAACCTTATTAGGAAGAGGGGGCACATGCTAGAAATCCCATTTCTAGAGAGCGGATAATGTAATTCATCCTTTTTTCTTACAGATGCTAGTAGACACCAAGTAGCAGGAATGCTCCCAGACTCTTCTCCCACTTTGTATAGTCTTGGGAAGCTGCTTCACTTTTAGGCCAATGTTTAGCTGTAGGGTACGTGGTAGGAAGAACTCAGTTGCCAGCATATGTTAACTTCAATATGGGAAAGCCTTTTTAAAAATCTTAAATCCGAAAGAATAGTTTTTACCTCTTTTGTGTCTTATGTGTCTGGTTCATTATGACAGTCAATAAATATCAACACTATAGTGCTCTTGGAGCTTGAAAAGTTGAATTGTTAAAAAATTGTATTCTTTGTAAATAATTTATGGATATTAACAGTATCCATACAGGCAGATGTTTTATGTTTTTTTTTTTTAATGAGAGCAACCATTTAGACAGGCAGTAGTTTGGAGTAAGAAAACCCTTATTTCCTTTAACTTTTACTTTATACAAACTATGTTAATTGAGATTAAGGTTTTTTCTTTAACCAATTAAAAAAGCATAAAATGCAATATTTCACTTCTGTAAACATGAATTAGTTACCTGTTATATGCAAGGGCAAAAAATTATTAAGGCACTGTCTCCGCCCTTGGGATGAACATTTCATTATGATTTGAATGATCATTACAGAGTCAGAAACAAAGTGTTCTGGTTTCAGAGAGGGAGCATACCTCAGTAGGAAGGTAACTCCTGCAGGAGGGTGGGGTGTGCACTGTGCCTGAGAAGAGTGAATAGAGTGATTCGTGGTGGTGTGTGCTGAAAACTACAGTCGAATGGCAGCCGGAGGCTAAAATCTGAGGGACACAGAATGACTGCTGCAGCCCTGAGCAGAGGACCCCGTTGGAGGTCCTTGCCTGCTCCGCTGTGGGGGCTGAGACTGTACACTGGCACTGGGTGGCCCGGAATGCTTTCTGTTGTTGAGGACTAGCAGTTCTGTTGAGAACTGGGTTTGAGGCAGGAAAAAATAAAGGTACTTTTGAAGCTCTTGTGTTAATTCACTTCAGATTTGATGAGAATTATGAACATGTTACATTTTAGTCTGGGTCATCATTTTATACTAAAGCTTCTATAGTACTTGTTACTTTAGAAAAGTTCAAAACAAAACCTTTTAATACCAAAATGTTATAAACATGACAGTTTTAATGCTATTTAACTCTTTAAAGGTGTAGTGCATGGTATTATATAAGTAGAAACTTCTTTTCCTCATATTAAATACAAAAAAGAACAAGAAGAAACCAAATCACCTATATTAGCTCCATCTAAGTTCTGGTGATATTTTGATGTATATTTTAGAACCTGACATCAAAGTTTAGTGTAAAGTGTGTGTGTGTGAGTCCATGAGTCCAAATAGTGCGACACAGCTTAGATATGCCAAGCAATCAATTTAATGGTGTATATTGACTGCTTTTGGTTAAATCCCCTGTACACACAGAGATATGCACACACATGGGCAGCATATGGCTGCTGTAACTGATTGAAAGTTGTCATTTCATCAAAGTCTAGTATTAAATTTAATACTTTTTTTTTTTCTCCAGCTATGGGAGGTTTATGGAGACAGGCGTTGTCTGCGAACATTTATTGGTAATGCTTCTTTTTCCCCTTACTATAACTGTTTACAAAGACTTTTAAAACTTTTTATCATCATAAACCATAATTTTTCTGCACTAATATGAATAAAAATCTTCATAGACTTGAGTCTTGAAGAGGGGGTAAGCCTCCCCAAATAAAGAAAGAGAACTAGGAAGAGCAATCAGCAGAAGCAAAAGTGGTATGAGAAACTGTGCCACTTTGGGGGCACCACTTGTATTTCAGATTGCCAGGGCATGGGATGATAGGGTGAGAAAAGCAGCAAAAGAGGGGGCTGCATGTACCGTGTGGAGGACTGTGTGTACCGTTAATAAGGAGTTTAGACTCTGCTGAGGGCTTTGGGAAGCCAGACATTAAATGGCTCCTGCAGGAAAGCAGCACAATCAGGTTTGAAGTGTACAAGGATCACAGTGACAGTATGGAGGATGCTTTAAAGGAGCAAGCCTGGAGGCAGGGAACTGAATTACAAGGTTACTTCATCAGCCTGGATTAGAGATGGTGAGAACCTGAAGTAAAGCAGCAGAGATAGAGAGGAGAGAATTAATTGAGAGTTAAAATCAGTGTGACTTACTGGGTGTGAGTGATAAGAGTAAGGTAGGAATCTATGGTGACGGTGGTGACGCCCAGATGACACCAGGATGAACGCTGTTGTCATCCATCAAGGGAGTGAACAGAGGAGGGTGCCCAGGTTTCAGACTCATTTGAGCTGCCCTTGGGGTTTTGAGATGAAAATGTCTAGTAAGCAAGTAGCTAGCCAGATGTTAGGTTTGAAGAGAGATTGGGAATTGGCATCTAGCACAGAAAAAGATGAGATTGAGAAAACTTGAAACAAAGAAGAGGGCCAAGCAGAGGACAGCTTTGTGGCCAACTAGCCTTTTTGGTACAGAATAGTTTATAGCCTTTGTCAAATTTTGTGTGAAGGTTTCCCAATTTAACTGTATTGCACTGAAACAGTATTTGTGTGAATCTCAGTGGCTCTGTTTTTAGATTGAAGTGGGAGTGTGTTCTGCAGTGCTGTACAATTTTAGGGCCTCACTGCACAAATAAATACTGCCCAAGATGCCCTAGCAGCCTAAAGAAAGATTCATGGGAAGGCTCTCAGCAGCATACAGGGAACAGAATGCCTCCTGCAGATGTAGTGAATGTGGTCCCCATTTGTCTCCCCTGCGCTGGCAGACAGTTTTTCAGTGGAAAAGGGGGAATCTCCTGCTCAGGAAGACGGTAGCAGGTCTCACTGGACTGCCACCGTAGAAAAGATCACCTAGTTGCTGTGACGCATCGTGCCTCCCCAGAGCCCACTGGCGGCGGTGGTTCGGGGCTTCTGTGCCTGGTTGACAATTTGTGCCATAAACATTTTGCACAATTGTACTTAGCAGTCATGGTCATGCAGGGGTGGTAAAAAGTACAAAGTTTCTGCTTTCATTTAGCCATGTTTTATTTGTCCCTATAACTGTCAAAAGAGTTGATTGGTCTGACAAGATTGATTTCCAAGCAGAGCATCCTAAAATGACTGTATTGTCAAAATGTTATCCTGAAACAAAATAGAAGTTAATATTGAATTTCAAAAAGACTTAGTCTGAGTCCACTTCTGTGAAATTTGGTAACACAAATATGCAGTTCTTGAATAAGAGCTGTGATTTTTTTTACCAACTTGAGGAGGTTTAGGTCACTCTGTTTTTGCTTCCAGCTTCGTGAGTAATCTGAGAGTGAACCTCCAAAATGTCACCAGTCATTTCTCTTTCATTGGCAGTAATTGGCCTATTATGTTTCCTTAAATTCTTAGCTGTTTAGTCATCAGTTCTATATATTACATATTAAGAGATTGCCATGACAGACTTTTTAAAAATGTTAGGTCTTTTCTCTTGCTTCATACCTAGAGGTTATACATCAGAATCACCTCAGGAGCTTTTCTAAGGGGGTGGGGAGTGGGTACCACCTGTATTCCCAATCCTACATGAAACCAGTTGAGTCTGTAAATCGGGATGGGGTTCCAGTGATTTTTGACTCACAGCATGGCTTGGAAAACAGTGTTTAATACTGTTTTTTTTTTTTAATTTATTTTTAGAGAGGGAAGGGAGGGAGGGAGAGAGAGAGAGAAACATCAGTGTGTGGTTGCTGGGGGACATGGCCTGCAACCTAGGGATGTGCCCTGACTGGGAATCGAACCTGCGATGCTTGGTTCACAGCCCGAGCTCAATCCACTGAGCTACACCAGCCAGGGCTAATATTGTTTCTTTATGGTGTTCATGTTTTAAAAGAAGATACTTCACCTGCCTTACTGTTGTCTCTGCCTTTAGGTCACAGTAAAGCTGTCAGGGACATCTGCTTTAATACTGCAGGAACGCAGTTCCTCAGTGCAGCTTACGACAGGTATCTTAAGCTCTGGGACACAGAGACAGGTAAGAGCTCACTTATACTAATGGATATTTATCTTATAAATTAACATTTTTTAATTAAATATGTGTGTGGTCTTCTTTGGCAAAATGGTACCTTCTCTAGCTGCTAATTCTCCTATCATGGACTTACTACATTTGCTTGTGGAGTTGAAACTCAGCTGTGTAAGTAGTTCTTTCACTATGAAACTTTGTTTCCACCAAATACAGCCTATAAAGGAAACATATTGATAGACAAGGACATTGGAAGTCTTCCATAGACTGAAGATCTTCCAGTTGATCTTTTTGTTCCTCTGCATCACCTAGCACATGTCCTTGCATGTAATAGAAACACGGTAGATGTTTAATGTACAGAACAAAACTTAATTGCCCAAATTGATTAAAATGTAGTTCTAAACTTCCATAGCCCAGTTAGTTTCATATATTTGTGGACATGTGAATTGTGTCAGTATATTGTGGCTAGTATAAATTTATATAATTAAAGAACCATCTTTCATCTTGCTGTGTTTTAAGGGTAAAGATAATAGCTAACATTTACTAAACACTGTGTTTACCAGGCATTATGCTAAATGCTTATTTCTAGTTTCTCATTCAATTCTTAAAATATCTCTATGTGATAAAGGACTATTATTTTTATAAAGGGGAAAACTGAGGTTTAAAGAGGTAACTTTTTCAGGGTCACACAGCAGGTAAGTAGCCAAATCAGGTTCATTAGTAAGGTCTCTCTAATGCCAAAGCCCTAACTCTTCATCTCCTTAGCAGTGGCCCTCAACTCTGGCTGCACAGCATAGTCACCTGGAGCCCTTTATCTGTTCTGCAAGTCATGATACAGATTTACTTTTGAAAAAATTATTTTAATCATTAAAAATCTGTGAAAAAGAATAATATGGTTTACAATAAAGAGCAAGCAGGCTGCCTATCCTTAGGATTTATTAAGCAAATAATCTCTGGATCTTAATCCCAGAGTTATCTTTAAGTGGTTAAATTTATTTTGCCCATTTTAACTTGGGTCTTTGGTTTTAGGACAATGTATATCAAGATTCACAAACCGAAAAGTACCCTATTGTGTCAAATTTAATCCTGATGAAGATAAACAAAATCTCTTCGTGGCCGGGATGTCTGATAAAAAGATTGTGCAAGTAAGTCTTCTCACAGTGTTCTTATTAAGATTCCTGAGCTTTAGGTTGTATGAGGGGACAGAATAAGGAATATTAACTGTTTAATGTTTGCTACTTTTAGGGTTTTCTGATGCTCTTCTTAGTAGAAAAGAAGCTCTTCAGTATGATCATAAAAATAGGGTGTTGCAAATCTTTTTTTGCCCACTTTCCATAATTACAATCTTTGCTTTCACTTATCTGTTCCACCTCTGTCTTTATCTCTTCTCCTTGGATGCGCAGTGGGACATTCGCAGTGGGGAAATTGTGCAGGAATACGATCGGCACTTGGGAGCTGTCAACACCATTGTTTTTGTTGATGAAAACAGGAGATTTGTGAGCACATCGGATGATAAGAGCCTAAGAGTTTGGGAATGGTGAGTTTCTATCAGTAGAAAGTCTGATTATATGAAGCAAGCAATTTAAAAATCTGCGGCCAAAGACAAACCCTGATAATATGCAGCTAGTTAAATATTTTCAAAACTGTGATTTGTGGCTTGCCAGTCAAACTGTTTTAACTACTTAAGTATCCAGAATATGGGAATGAAAGTTTAAACATGCTCCCTGACTGGTGGTGACTCAGTTGGTTTGGCGTTGTTCCACAAAGCGAGAGGTCACCAGTTTGATTCCCACTCAGGATGTGTGTCTGGGTTGCCGGTTTGATCCCCAGTTGAGGCACACAGGAGAGGCAACCGATCGACATTTCTCTCCCTCTCTGTCTCCCTCCTTTCCCCTCTCCCCATAAGTGAATAAATAAAACCTTTTTTAAAAATTTAAACATGCTACTTGTCATAGTCTTTGGCGAATCTATCTAAAGGATATCTATTTTGAGTCACTTTTCTGGCAATGGTGGAAAGTTTTTATAGCGCAGTCTTAGATTCTTTATTAGCTGTCTTAGTCATCGTTGCAAAGTGACTGATGAGAAGTAGAGGCCACAAATGTATAGATGATGTAGGCTATGCTAGAGTTTGAGCATAAGATCCTAGCCTCGGAACCAACCCAAAGAAAACATTGAAATAATCTCTTAATTTTTTTAAAATGTCTACATTTTGACTATTCAGTAGTGGAGATAGCTCCATGAAATCTCCTTTGTGCCCTGCCATTTATAGTCCATTTGGTACAAAACAAATGTTTTACTTATAGAATGTAATCAGAATATGGTGGTTAATTTTGCTTTCCTAGAGGGGGGAAGAACACTTTTCTAAAGTCAAGAAATACTAAAGCTAATTTTAATCTCCCGTTCTAATCTCTGGTTCTATGACTTCAACTTTTTTTTAAGAATGCACACAAAAGTGACAGCATGCAGTATTTGTCTTAAGCATTCAAATTAGCATAATACCCTCCAGATTCATCCATGTTGTCACAAATGGCAGAATTTCTTTTTTAAGGTTAGACAGTATTCCACTTTATATGTAAATGCCACATTTTCTTTACCCATTGACAGATACCTCAGGTCGTTTCCATACCTTGGTGAGTAATGCTGCATTGAACACGGGAGTGCAGATGTCTCTCTGACACAACGATTTCTTCTCCTTTCCACACATTCCCAGAAGTAGGATTGATGGATCATATAGTAGTTCTGTTTTTAATTTCCTGAGGACCCTCCATACTCTTTTCCACAGTGGCTGCACCAGTGTACATTCCCACCAGTGGTGTGCACGGGCTCCTTTTCTCCACTTCTCACCATTTGTTATCTCTAGTCTTTGAGGTACTAGCCATCGGTGTAAGGTGATATCTCATTCTGGTTTTGCTTTGCATTTTTGTAGTGATTTGTTACATTAAGCACTTTTTCATGTACTGTCGGATATTTATTTCTATGTCTTCTGTGGGAAAATATCTATATTCAGGTCTTTTGCCCATTTTTTAATTTAGTTTTTTTGCTATTGGTTCTGTGAGTTCCTTGTATATTTTGGATATTGACTCCATATCAGATACTGGCTAGCAAATATTTTCTCCCATTTTCTAGGCTGGATCTTAATTTTATTGGTGGTTTTCTTTGCTGTACAGAAGCTTTTTCCTTTGAAGTAGTCCCACTTGTTTATTTTTTGCTTTTGTTGCCTGCCAAAGATATCAAATCCAAAAATTCATTGCTAAGATCAAGATCAAGCAGCTTATCCCCTATATGTTGTCTTCCCGGAGTTTTACAGTTTCAGGTCTTATGTTCCAATCTTTAATCCATTTCAAGTTGATGTGAGATAGGGGTTCAGTTTCATTCTTTGCATGTAGATTCCAAGTTTTCCCAACACCGTTTATTAAAGAGGTTGTCCTTTCCTGATTGCATATTCTTGGCTCCTTTGTCGAAAATGGACTGTGCACACGTGGGTTTATTTCTGGCTCTGTGTTCTGTTCCATTTGATCACTGTGTCTGTTCATATGCCAGTACCAAACTGTTTTGGTTACTATAGCTTTGTAGTATAGTTTGAAATCAGGACATGTGATTACTCCAGCTTTGTTCTTTCTCAGAATTACTTTAGAGTCTTACTGTAGTTTCATACAAATTTAAGGATTGTTCTGTTTCTATAAAAGGTGTCATTAGAATTTTGATGTACATTGTGTTGAGTCTGTAAATAACTTTTGGTATTATGGACAATTTAATAATATTCTTTCAATTTGTGAATGTGGAATATCTTTCTATTTATGTCTTCAATTTTTTAATCAATATTTTATAGTTTTCAGTGTATAGATTTTTTGCTGTCTTGGTTAAATTTATTCCTACCTGGTTAAAACAAACCAGGTATTTTACTGGTTTGTTTTTTTTTTTTTGCTATTGTAAATTGGATTGTTTTCCTAATTTTTCTTTCCAGTAGTTTAATGTTTGTGTATTGGTTTTGTATTCTGCAACTTTACTGAATTTGCTTATTAGTTCTAACAGTTTTATTTGTGCAGTATTTAGGGTTTTCTATATATAATATCATGTCATCTGTAGACAGAGATGATTTTACCTTTTCTTTTGTGATTTAGATGCCTTTAATTTCTTTTTCTTGCCTAACTACTCTGCCGTGGACTTTCAGAACTATGTTGAATAAAAGTAGTAAGAGTGGACAACCTTGTCTTTTTACTGATCTTAGAGGAAAAGCTTTCAGCTTTTTCTCTGTTGAGTATATTAACTGTGGGCTTGTCATATATGGGTATGTTCCCTCTGTACCCAGTTTTTTTCAGACTTCTTATCATGATACTGTGTTGAAGTTTGTAATTTATTTTTTCTCCATCTGTTGAGATAATCATATGATTTTTATCCTTTATTTGTTATTGTGGTATATCACATATGTTGATTTACATGTATTTAAAACTATCATTGCATCCCAGGGAAAAATCCCACTTGGTCATGGTATATACTTATATTGTGCTGTTGAATTTGGTTTGCTAGTATTTTGTTGACTTTTTGCAGCTCTGTTCACCAGGGATAGATATTGGGCTATAATTTTGGCCTCTTAAAATGAGTTTGGAAGTGCTCCCTCCTCTTCTGTTTTTGGGAAGAGTTTGAGAAGGATTGATACTAATTCTTCTTTAAATGTTTGGTATAGTTCACTGGTGAAGCCATCTGTTCCTGTACTGTTTTGTTATTGAAAGGTTTTGGATTACTTCATCTCTCCTTAGTTGTTACTAATCTCTTCAGATTTTTTATTTCTTCATGATTCATTCTTGGTAGGTTGTATGTTTGTAGGAATTCATCTTTTTCTTCTAAGTTATCTAATTTGTTGGCATATAATTTTTCATAATATTCTTGCAATCCTTACTGTTTCTGTATTAGTTGTTAATATCTCCTTTCATTTCTAATTTTATTTATTTACATCTTTTGTCTTTTTCTTAGTCTAGCTAAATTTTTGTCAATTTTATTTTTTAAGTTGTTTCATTGATTTTTTATTGAATTTATCGGGGGACACTGGCTGACAAAATCATACAGGTTTTGGGTGCACGGTTCTACAACACATCATCTCTACACTATGGTGCGTGTTCACCGCCCCGAATTGGTCTTTTCTGTATCTTTTAGTCTCTTCCATCTATTTGCTCTCTGGTCTTTGTCATTTCCTTCCTTCTGTAACTTGGGGCTTAGGTTGTTCTTTTTTCTTTGAAATCTTTTTTTTTTTTTCCCTAATGTAGGTATTTGTCACTATAAACTTTCCTCTTTGAATTGTTTCTGCTGCATCCTATAGTTTTGGTATGTTTTGTTTCTATTTTCAGTTGTCTCGAGATTTTCTATTTCCCTTTTGATGTGTTTGATCCCTTTTTGGTTAAGCAGCATGTTGTTTAATCTCCACATTTTTGTAAATTTTCCAGTTTTTTTTGCAATTTCTAGTTTCATAGCATTGTTGTCAGAAAAGATGCTTGATATGATTTCAGACTTATTAAATTTATTAAGCCTTGTTTTGTGACCTAATATATGATCTGTCCTGGAGAATGTTCCTTGTGTACTTGAAACTAATGTGTCTTCTGCTGCTGTTGGGTGGAATGTTTTGTATGCATCAGTGAGGTCCATCTGGTCCAACATGTTGTTGAAGTTCAGTGTTTTCTGTTGATTTTGTCAGGATGATCTATCCCTTGTTGAACATGGGGTATTGGAGTCCCCTACTATTATTGTATTGCAAGTTATTTCTCCCTTCAAATCTATTAATATTTGCTTTACATAGTTGCACTGATGTTGGATATATAAACATTTACAACTGTTATATCCTTCTAATGAATTGACCCCTTTACCATTGTCTCTTACCCCTTTTCCTCTTACTATAGTTTTTGGCTTAAAGTCTGTTTTTTCTGATGTAAGTATAGCCATCTCTGTGTTCTTTCGGTTTCCATTTGCATGGAATATCTTTATCCCTTCACTTTCAGTCTATGCGTGCCCTTAGAACTGAAGTGAGTCTCTTGTAGGCAGCATGTAGGTGGTTCTTGGTTTTTGTTTTTTTGTGTTAGCCCATTAAGCTACTCTGTATCTTTTGGAAAATTTGGTCCATTTACATTTAAAGTAGATATAAATTTATTTTTAAGTATATTTTATTGATTATCCTATTGTAGTCATTCCATTGTTTTTCTCCCCTTTATACCCCCACCCCCACCAACCAGCATTCACTTCCCTAGTTCATGTCCATGGGTTGTACGTGTAAGTTCTTTGGCTTTTCCATTTCCTATACTATTCTTAACTTCCCCCTGTCTATTTAGCAATGTAAACTTAAATTATGGACTTACTATTGCCATTTTGTTGATTGTTTTGTGGTGGTTTTCTAGTCATTCCCTCTCTCGTCCTTTATCACGTGATGGTTTGCTGCAGTGGTGTGCTTTGATTCCTTTCCCTTGCTCTTTTACATCTGTTACAGCTTTTTGCTCTGTGGATACCATGAGGCTTCCATAAAACATCCAGAACTTGAGTTCTTAATCATATGGATGATGGTTAAATGAATGAAGGATCTGGTGGAGAGAGGATAACTTGTATCTAGATTGAATAGTCAGAAAGCGATACATGTGGGGATCAGTGTTGCTATAAAGACAAGTAGGAAGCGAAACTACCTCAGGATCCCTAGAGCTGTCTTCACCACACACAGCCACCCCCAAAATCAGTTACCGGTGACACTGGCAGCATGCTTGGGAGGGAGAGGGCTGCCCTGGCCACCTTAAAATGAGAACTGACTCCGACAGTAGTCAGGAAAATTATCACTGGGGCTTGCAGATAAGTGGTGTTTGTTGAACTTTTACCCCCTGTACGTGTGTAGAGTAGCACAATGATACAGGAAAACATGTCAAAGGAAACTTGTTTTTTTTAAGCGATACCATAGAGTTTGAAGGGAGATTAAGAGATTATAATTAGATTCTGAGCAGCCTGTGGTGTTCTAACTGGTGAAATTCATAAGATGTCATAGACATGTTTTCTTACAATGCTTTGTCGTATTAAAATATTTTTTTAAAAAAATTTACAGAGGTTGATACTGTTGTTTATCTTTTAGCTTTAAGTTTTCATAGCTTGTTGTAAGGTTTTTTAAAATAATTTTATTTCCAGACTGAAGATTATTTGTAAGGTGTATGTTACCAGTTTATTATACTGAATTACAGTTTCTAATTAGAAAATAGTGTTGTGTTCATTAAATATAACTATTCCTAGCAGATATTTTACTAGTAATAATTAAGGCCACAGGGTGTTCAGATTAATTACTTGTTTTAAGAGCTCATTGTACCAAGAGTCATTGAAATAAGGGATCTGTTTATATTTTTTGTTTACTTTTATTAAAACATTTCATTGACATGAACCTGGATTATGGGTAATTTAATTTAGAAAATGCACTTGTGTTTTAATTCAAGTTATAAAATTGTTAGCCACTAATAATAAATATGAAGAGGGAAAAACAGTCAAACCTTTTTCAAATTGAGGTTCTTTTCAATACAGTTGGGTCATTCTGAATGTCAGTTTTTACTGGTACCTTAGATGTGTAAAGGGTTGGAAGTTTGATAAATGATACTGTTCCCTAGGTTGTACCTGAAAATGCTTTCCTTTAACCAAAACCTTGATAGGATTTTTTTTAATCAGTTGCTTCTTATGAACAGATAGAGAAAATCCTTACTTAAAGGCAAATTGTTGTTGTTGTTGTTGTTATTTTCCATTTAAGTAAAGTCTTAGAACTTGAATCATAGCTTGAAAATGCTTTGTATTCTGAAATAATATGAGATTACATTTTCTACATACATGTTACTCTTTAAAAGCATTTTTGGTCTGTCACGAAAAGGAACAAGACTCAAATCCTTCAGAATACCTGAAGGATTTTTTATCATGGAGAATATTAAAAATGGAAAGGCATTTTGAACCTCTGATGATTCTAAATTTAGGTGACTAGGTTTGGGATTTTTTTGCTTTGTTTTATCTTTTATATCATCCATTTGAGAATTTTTTAATGCTGTTTCTCCTGTACCATTCATGTTTGTAATATTTTACATGTAAACAGAAAATAGAAGGTGTCCCGGTACCAAGCACCTAATCTTGCCCATCCTGAAAGCCCCTCATTTCTGGAGGGGCTCAGCCTGCGTGCGGATCCCTGTACAGCTGCACCCTCCACTCGCATTGCTGAAGGCTCCCTAGCATTCCCACCTCCTTGCAGAATGAAGTTGAGGTTGACTGGCAAGTAAAATAAGAATGTTTCCCTGCAGGCTTGCCTCTGCATCTTGCTTCTGCCTACCGTGCTACATTTTTAGACGAGCTCATTATTAAACAAGTTTCAGTAACAGATTTTTTTAAACATAAAGACCAAAGTTTAAATCAAATAGAGTTTAAAAACTAAATCATCAACACTGTTATAATTATCACAGAAAGTCATTTGTGAAGTAAAAGATTTACAATAAGCGACAGAATGTCATTTTGTGATTTTTCTTCCCCCAGGAAGTTTTATGGAAGGTTATTAAATATAACATTTCAAGAATATCTATTCTGGTTTAGGGATAATTCTTCTAAAGGTACTTTTTAAAAATTACTTATTCTGTTGTACTATTTAGGGACATCCCTGTGGATTTCAAGTATATAGCAGAACCCAGTATGCACTCGATGCCTGCAGTGACTTTGTCTCCAAATGGTGAGTTAGTAGAGAGGATGTGTTTTCAAACGAGCTTCTGAGACGTGGTGTGGTTTCTGTGTGAAAGAACCTTGGCCGTTCTCTCTGCAGTCTGCCACAGTGCCGTGCTGCGTAAGGAAACCTGTTCATTATTAGAAATAACCATTGGTTTTCACATGTGAGTCACCTCACCCAGTCTCTTTTTTAAAATAATAAAAATAAAAGAAACTGGGAGGGAAGATGGGAGGGGGGTGGGTGGGCTTGATTGGGAGTAAAGGGGAGAAAAATGTACTTAAACAATCATTAAAATAAAAAAAATAAAATAAAATAAAATAAACTGTTTGCAACTAACGTTGACTGAGCATCTAAGTATTTCCATCTGAGAATGAGGGTGTTTTTTTGTTTTTTGTTTTTAAATAATTCTCCTTCCACCAGAATGGTGTTCCACAATTCATTTAGTGATTGGTTGTGAATTCTTTTTCTTTCAGGGGATAGAAAATTTTGATCTGGTTCCCCATAACAAGAACATCTTAGCAATTCACTATAAAATATTTTCTTGGGCAAAATAAAGAAGATAAATCTATTTAATACTGTTTCTGTACTGCTGATGTCCTGACAGTGCACTGATGTAATTATAGCTCTGTGTGAGGGTGTGAAAGGGAAATTTGGATGTCTGGTATTTGGGCAGCACTGTCATCAAAGCCACTGTTAACTCGCAGAATCACTGTGAGTGCAGAACAGGGGCGAGAAGGTAAGGAGCACCCTAACTGGGTCCTCTTTTAACAACCACCATATTGTAGACTTCGTCACGCTTGACGCTGCATGCACATTTTATGTAGTGTGTTTTTAAAGTACACATTACAAATAGCTTGTCCATCTTGAACAAGGCCATTTACCCTCCCAGACTGTGAGCATTGTTAGGATCGTTCCCTTAGCTACTAGTGTCTGCAAGTGTGTAGGATGCAGAAAGACACTGCAATTTGGGCGCTAGGGGCTTTGGGAAATCCTGGCTGGATAAAAGCAGTGTGGCCCTTCAACAACAGGTACTAAAATTTTTAAATCATTTTTTTATAATTTTATTTAATAATCCTAGTTTTTCTCACCTAAAGTTGATCTTTCCTTTTATATAATGAACATAGAGAAGTCTCTCCCTGTAGTTCTATTGTCTATATTTAACACAGGTTAATTTCATATAAATTTTAGTTTAGTTCTGTTAATACCAAACCCAGAATATCTGTATATCCTTATTTAAACAAAACCAAAAAAAAGTTTATATATGAAGAGTGCTTATGACATAGGATTGTATGAGCCAATTCCATTACTTTAGATGTAAACACCTCTTACCAGCAACAGATTTGTACACTTTACAGGTGGTATGGTAAACTTATTTTCCTATTAATATCAAGTAGTTGAGAACAAGTGAGTATTAGTGACTGAATATATGTAGAATAAAAATTCTTTTTAAATTTTTCCATTTTTCTCTAAAATATCTCATTTGTTGAATTTACAGGGAAATGGCTAGCATGCCAATCAATGGACAACCAAATCTTAATTTTTGGAGCACAAAACAGATTTAGATTAAATAAGAAAAAAATTTTTAAGGGCCATATGGTAGCAGGCTATGCTTGTCAGGTGGACTTTTCACCAGACATGAGGTAAGTTTAAATCTTCTCACATGTTCTGATATTCAAATATGGTGATATAAACTTCTATTGTACAAATAATAATAACACTTTATATACCACATTCACATATGTAATTGTATGAGAAATATGCAGATTGTCAAAATGCCAGGTGAAAGGGCAAGTTCTTTCCTATCCTCAGAGTGATCAGTCCTGTGCCCTTTATCCACGTGGTAATCCCTGCCTGTATAGGCAGTGCCTTCTTTTCTCCCTGCTTTTCTGAGCGAGATTTGGAGGACTGGAATCGCCATATTGCTGTGGTTGAGTGAGCACCAGAAGAATGAATTCTGTGTTGCATTGTTGACGTTAACAACTTCACTGCATCTTTTCTGTGCTGAAATCTCCAGTCCACCTGCTTTGGGAAGGGAATGATTCTAGGTCATACTAGATTTGTGAAGCCTCTAGTCTTTCTAAGTGAAACTGCTTTTATTTCCCTATTCTTGGCTAAAATATATAGGTATAAATCACTCACAGATCCCTATAGCTTTATATGTTTGGCCTGATAACTGGGCCTTAGACCCCTACCTTGAGTTAGCCTTAGATGTGTTCAGAAGGCACTGGAGCCGAAAAGCAGCCATGAAGGTGGTCGAGTCCACTGTAGGAGAAGGGCCCAAACGTGTTTGCTGGCTCTGCGACGCTGCGTGCCGTGTACAGTGTCTACTGTCTAGGGGGGGGCTGTGACATCACATCATTGTGGCCCCCGGCTCTCTGTCTTGTTAAAAATTACTGTTTACTCTTAGATCAGCGCTCACTGGGGATGGTTTTTGATAGAAGTTTAAATTATAGACTGCTTTATGCTCTACCTTGTTCTTCTCACTGAGTATGTATGTTACAATATGTATAGTAATACAGTCACATTGATATTTTATGTTACAGTAAAAAAGATGAACTCTTTCTCTGTTCTTCATTTACTTTACCAGTTTTAAGAGTTTGAATAATTTGAATTTCTTTTTCTTCCCATTGTAGCTATGTGATTTCAGGGGATGGAAATGGAAAATTAAACATCTGGGACTGGAAGACCACAAAACTCTACAGTCGGTTTAAAGCTCACGACAAAGTGTGCATAGGTGCGGTGTGGCACCCTCACGAGACATCTAAAGTCATCACCTGCGGCTGGGATGGCCTCATTAAGTTGTGGGATTGATGAGACTAGTCCTTAAACTCTCTGGATTATTTTTGATCCAATACCATATTTAACTATTTCATTCTTAAATGTGTGGGATGATAACTTTACTTACAGATGTCATTTCCTTACATGGCCTTATAAAGTTGATATACATTGTTTTTAAAAAAAAAAAAACTTTGTAAATTTGGCTCATATAATTTCGTTGGCAAGTTTAATTTGTTCTTTATAGATACTATTTATACAGAGAATGACCATCGATTTTGTATTTGACAAGGCAGTTTGGGCTTACCCCCAAGACATACGGAAAGGATCCCTTTGGAGTGAGAGAAAAGAATCCCTCATGAATTGGGGGTTCTAAAGGATGTAATCTTTCAAGTAACCCAGAAAGGTACCCTGTACTTTACCTCTTCAACCAAAAGAGAGGTAAGGGACAGGGACAACTGACTTTAATGTGACTCCGAGAGAAGGATAAAACCACCCATGATGACTGTTTCCGTTATTTCCAGTGCGTCGAGTTCTGGTGTTTTGGATTCAGGGGTTCCTCTATTTTTGTGGCAAATGTTGTGTATTTTTCATTGTAAGCCAGCAGTCTCCTCTGACTGCAGCATTCCTCTAATTATTAAACAATGTAAAATACAAGTCAACCCAGAGTTCTTTCCTTGACTTTCTTCCCAATCTGTCTATAATGAGAGAATTATGTAATTTTTGAAGATGAAACTCAAGAGATGAGTCAAAACTTTGAGTTTTATTTGTATTTACTGTCAGTAAGAACCTGGCTGTACTTTCAGAAATCAGGGTCTCCTTGGTCATTGCTGCACAGATGTTACTACTGAAACTCCTCAGTGGAGATAGGGCAAAGAACAAAAAATCAGCCTGTAACTTCAAAATTATTTTGATTGGGCTTGTGAATATATTTGACAAAACTTTTAAGATTGGAAAATTTTTAAACTTCTTTCTAAATCTTTGAGTAAAATTGACAATCCAGGAAAATGGCTAGGGTTCCCCAGTTTGAGAAGCAGTGGCTGTAAAAAAGTTTAACAACTTCAGTTTGTGAAATCAAGATAGCCTCTTGAATGTAGTAGTTAATAGCACTTTAGCTCGACAAACCATTCCTCCAGCTTTATCACAGATCTGTATCAGATGTGTGGACATGGTTTGAGAGATTTCCACAGTACCATGCTAAAAACGGTTGGCTCACAGCTGCTCAGGGCGTGGAGTGGGGGGCCAGCATCATACTGGGTGTCGCCGTCCTGGAGGCATTCACTCCGAGCCCTGTGCTGTCACTAGCAGTTCATGCTGCTTTCCTTCAGAACACCCATTTTAAAAAATTTAAATTGAAAAACCTGGTATAGATGACCAGGTGCTATAGCCACACATGAAAAAGACTTGAAGACAAAAATAGACAGAATACAAGTGGCAGGGCTGTGTTTCTGGACACAGAGGCACTGAGAGAAATACGAATACACGCCCAGCTGCTCCCGTTTCCGGGTCTGCCGGGAAGGGCGGCTGCCATTTTCTGAAGAGGCGGGAGTTCAGACAAGACCTTTGCTTTAGTCCCAACCACTGGGTTTAACTGATGTGAATTAATCACATTTCGTTAATAATAAAAAAATCATATATTTAAACTGTCTTGTTCACCACCAGTATTGTGTATGTTACAAATCATAATTTCTAAATCTTGGTTTATTTTATTGTGTTTTTGACTGTTTCTAAACAACTGTATATAAAAATGGTCTCTTTTTTAAAAAAATCATATTTTTAAATAAAGCATTTTTATAAAAAAAAAGTGGCATCCAAATTTTTATTCTTGGTCTCCTTTTAAGTCTTAACTCTGTTGAGACACCAAATTAAACCATTTACGGCTTTTAAATGGGTCGTTTGGATTTCATGGAGAAAAATGATGCTTTAGAGGTATGTATGGTATGTTAATGGGTTCATTCTGATTAAGTAATGAAAACACAGGGCAGTGCCCTCAGAACATACAAATTAAGTTTAACACGTTCCACATTTGTTCACTCAGTAGTGACGCTGAGTCAGTCACGATTGCAGTCACTCCACAGCACACACACGAGTGGGGCTCTGCACCAGCGTCACCATGTCTCAGTCACCGGGGTTAGGGGGTCCCTGACTCCTCCTCACTATGCCCTTTTTCCTGCACCCAGAACAGATTTCCTTCCTACAAGTCATTATAAAAATGATGCTTTAGTGAAAGTTTTAATGGGATGGATATTTAATATTGAAGCACAAGCTGGAAATATTTTGTCTTAAATAACAAAAAGGTTTTAAGATAAGCAAACAGGCACTTCTCTAAAAAGAGTAGTTTGTTTTTTTTATGTAAGTGAGATCCTAATTAAAATTGATTTAATTTCATTGGGCATATAATGGATACTAGGGTTTTTAAAAATCCTTATTGTATATTTTCCATGACCATTTAGTCCCCTTATACCTCCCTCCCCCCAGCAATCACCACACTGTTGTCCATGTCCATGAGTCCTTTTTCCTTTTTGCTCAGTCCCTCCAACCCCTCCCCTCCCCGTTCTACTAGCTGTCATCTGACTCTCCATTTATGAGTTTGCCCCCATTTTCCTTGGTAGCTCAGTTCATTAGATTCCACATATGAGTGAAATCATATGGTATTTGTGTTTCTCTGACTGGCTTATTTCACTTAGCATGATTTTCTCCAGGTCCAACCATACTACCACAAAGGGTAAGATTTACTTTTTTTATGACTGAGTAGTATTCCATTGTGTGAATGTCCCACAGTTGTTTTATCCACTCAACTACTGCTGGGCACTCAGGCTTCTTCCATATCTTGGTGACTGTAAATAATGCTGCAGTGAACATAGGGGTGCTTATGTTCTTTTGAATTAGTGTTTTGGGTTCCTTTTCATATATATTTCCAGTGGGATAGCTAGGTTAAAAGGCAGATCCATTTTTAATTTTGGGGGGTATCTCCATACTCTTTCCACAGTGGCTGCACCAGTATGCTTTCCCACCAACGGTGAAAAAGGGTTCCCTTTTCTCCCAGCACTTTTGTTTGTTTATTGATGATAGCCATACTGACATGTGTGAGATAGTATCTCATTGTGGTTTTAATTTGCATTTCTCTAATGATTAGTGACATTGAGCACCTTCATGTCTATTTGCCCTCTGTATGTCCTCTTTGGAGAAGTGTCTGTTCAGGTCCTTTGCCCATTTTTTAATTGGGTTGTTTAAGTTCTTTATAAATTTGGGATATTAAGCCCTTATCAGATATATCCAAATATGTTCTCCTATTCTGTGGGTTGTCTTTATTTTGTTGACAATTTCCTTTGGTGTCAAAAGCATTTTAATTTGATGTAGTCCCATTTGTTTATTTTTTTTCTTTTGTTTCCCTTGCCTGGGGAAATATATCCAATAAAAAACTGCTACAAGCAGTGTCCAAATTTTTCTGCCCATATTTTCTTCTACAGTTTTTATGGTTTGGGGTCTAAATTTAAGTCTGATTCATTTTGAATTTATTATTGTATATGATATAAGAAGGTGGTGTAGTTTTATTTTTCTGCACGTCTGTCCAGTTTTCCCAAAACCATTTATTAAATAAACTATCTTTAGCCCATTGTATGTGCTTGCTTCCTTTGTCAAATATTAATTTACTGTAAAGGTGTGGCTTTATTTCTGGGCTCTCTGTTTTGTCTCACTGATCTATGTGTCTGTTTTTATGCCAACACCATGCTGTTTTGATAACTATGGCCTTGTCGTATAGTTTGATATTAGGCAGCATGATTCTTCCAGTGTTCTTCTTTCTCAGGATCACTCTAGGTATGCAGGGCCTTTTGTGGTTCCATATAAATTTTTGAAATACTGTATTTTGCTATACATAATGTGAACTTTTTGCCCAAATTTTTGAGGGAAAAATAAGGGTGCACGTTATTCATGGGTAGTAACTGAAATACCTTGTATCTGTTCCTGTGTTTTGTAATTATTTACTTAAAATTTCTTATACCATAATATGTTCAAAAATAAATGCTAAAATTCCCTTATAAAAAGCAAGTATCTAAAAATAAATAAATAAATCATTGAATTAGAAAAAAGATTTTTTTCCTGAAAGTTTGGGCTAAATACGTAGATGTGCATTATACACAGCAAAATTCAATATTTGTTCTGTGAGATACATCATTGGAATCTTAATAAGATCTTCTTCAATTTCTTCAGTGTCATAATTTTCTGAGTACAGGTCTTTTACATCATTGTTTAGGCTTATTCCTTTAGCAATTGTGAATGGGATTGTTTTCTTAATTTCCCTTTCTGTTAGTTCATTATTGGCATGTAAAAATGCAACTGATTTCTGGATATTAATTTTGTATCCTGCTATGTTGCTGAATTCATGGATCACCTCTAGTAGTTTCTTAAGGATGCATTGTGAGACTGGTTGATGTCCTTAGCATGTTTGTAGATTACCTGAGAGAAAACTTTGACAATGAAATAGCAAACCCTTGGATGGCAGCCTTAAGGATTGCAACACTAGGAATACTTACAGAGTCTGTCTTTGAAAAAAAGTATTTCTCAGAGCAGTGTGGACTGAGAACCATCTGCTTCAGAATTACCTGGAGGTGCTGTCTTCTACTGAGAAAATTCAGAGGAAAGTAAAGGTAAGTTGGGGGAGCCATAATGAATTCAGGTCTGGGGAAGGGAAGTGTGGAGGGCCATCCAGGTCAAGATATCCATCTAGTATAAAATCCGGGTCTCAAAAGTGAGACCTATGGCACACTGGTGCTATATTTCATCAAGGGCACATATTTTTCACATTTTTGACATCTCTGAAATAGAGCTGCATCTTAAAATCAATGCTGTGTCATAGCTTATTGCCTTTCTTAGTAGATCATAAAATAATTGGTTCCACACAGTATAAATGAGAGAAGTGGTAAGGGAGGGACCTGAGAAGGAGAAGATCCAATCAATGGAAAGAAGGTTCTATCACAGCATTTGGCTCAAATTTCGTATTAGCAATTTTCATTTAATGGGTTAATAAAAAATGAACTAACAAGAGATTCCAGTTTCAAAAATAAAAATTCACTGGGTCAAAGGTGGCAGTTCTAGCAAGGTCACCAGGTGATACAATGCACACTGTGGGTGAGCACCAGTGAAGAAGAGTCTGAGTTTATCTTCAGTATTTCAAAAACCACACTGTTCAGTACACAAAACCCAGAGAAATTTAGTTAAAAAATAATACTTGTGTGTTTGTGCATATATGTATATATGTATGTATATGCATGTACGTACATATGTGAATGTGTGTCTGTATTTTATATATGTGTGCACCTTCCATTTCATAGTCACTTTAATAATTGCAGGCACAACTTTCTTATCCTAAACAAGGCAACATGATCTGGAACTTAAGGGAAAAGAAGTCACAACTTGCAATCAGAGTCTTTATAAGTAGCTTTATTTTTAGTGGCAGAGAAAGATAACTCCTTGCATGTGCAGCTTCCTATAATACAACACCTATCTTTGAATGAGTTATTTAGCCCCCACTTCCCCCTCCCCAGCCTTCAGCACCTGAGATCGGAAGAACTCAAATCCCAAACATTTTATTTAAGTATACGTTCTAGAATAGTGCTGTCTAATAGAAACACATGAGCTATACATGTAATTTTTAATTTTCTAAAGGCCATATTTTAAATCTAGGGGACATTAATTTTAGTAATATTTTATATAACATTCAAAATATTTCAGCACTCTATTTTTTAATTTTTAAAAATGTTTTACTGATTATGCTATTACAGCTGTCCCATGTCTCCCCCTTTATTCCCCTCTGCCCTGCATGCCCCCTCCCTCCAGCACTCTCCCCCTTTAGTTCATGTCCATGGGTCATAAGTTCTTTGGCTTCTACATTTCCCATACCATTCTTAACCTTCCCTTGTCTATCTTCTACCTACCATTTATGCTACTTATTCTCTGTACCTTCCCCCTCTATCCCCCTCCCACTTTCCCACTGACACCCTTAATGTGACCTCCATTTCTGTGGTTCTGTTCCTGTTCTAGTTGTTTGCTTTGTCTTTGTTTTAGGTTCAGTCATTAATACCTGTGAGTTTGTTGTCATTTTACTGTTCATATTTATCTTCTTTTTCTTAGATAAGTCCCTTTAACATTTCATATAATAAGGGCTTGATGATGATGAATTCTTTTAATTGACCTTATCTGGGAAGCATTTTATCTGCCCTTCCATTCTAAATGAAAGCTTTGCTGGATAGAGTAATCTTGGATGTAAGTCCTTGCCTTTCATGACTTCAAATACTTCTTTCCAGACCCTTCTTGCCTGCAAGGTTTCTTTTGAGAAATCAGCTGACAGTCTTATGGGAACTCCTTTGTAGGTAATTCTCTCCTGTTCTCTTGCTGCTTTTAAGATTCTCTCCTTATCTTTAATTTTGGCTAATGTCATTATGATGTGCCTTGGTGAGTGCTTCCTTGGGTCCTGCTTCTTTGGGACTCTCTGAGCTTCCTGGACTTCCTGGAACTCTATTTCCTTTGCCAGATTGGGGAAGTTTTCTTTCATTATTTTTTCAAGTAAATTTTCAATTTCTTGCTCTTCCTCTTCTCCTTCTGGCACCCCTGTGATTAGGATGTTGGAATGTTTAAAGTTGTCCCAGAGGTTCCTAAGCCTCTCCTCATTTTTTTGAATCTTGTTTCTTCATTCTGTTCTGGTTGAATGTTTATTTCTTCCTTCTGCTTCAAACCATTGATTTGAGTCCTGGTTTCCTTCCCATCACTGTTGGTTCCCTGTACATTTTCCTTTATTTCACTTTTTTCCTGCATTTCGCAACCATACTGGGCCATTTCTATGAGCATCCTGGTTACCAGTGTTTTGAACTGTGCATCTGACAGGTTGGCTATCTCTTCATCACCTAATTGTATTTTTTCTGGAGCTTTGATCTGTTCTTTCATTTGGGCCATTTTTTTTGTCTTGGCATGCCTGTTATGTAGTAAGGGGCGGAGCCTTAGGTATTCACCAGGGCATGGTAACCCAGGTCACTGAGTTGTGGTGCCGTATGTGGGGGAGGGTCTGAGAGGAAACAATGCTGCTTGTTTGGCTCTCGGCCAGCTATCAGTCACTTCCCCCACAACCCACAAGCGAAGTTGGCCCTTCTGGTGCTGATTCCCGGGTGGGTGGGTTTATGTACATTCTCGGACCCTGAGAGTCTCTCCAATAAACTCTCTGTGAGGCTGGGAGTTTCTCCTGCTGCTGCCTCAACCCCCACAGGTGTTTTCAGTCAGCAGTTTAAGGCTCTATTTCCTGGCACTGGAGCCCTGGGTTGCGAGGTCTGTCTCAATCCCCAGTTGTTCCTCCCTGTTTATCTGCACGTGAATATGGGACCACCCAGTACACAAGCTGCTCCTCACTGGGTCTGCCTGCCACCACCTTGCCACAAGTCCTTTCCACCTGGCTGCGCCTCCTAACAGGCTGGGTGAATGTTTCTTCTTTAACTCCTTGATTGTCGGGCTTCCATACAGTTCAATTTTCTGTCAGTTCTGGTTGGTTTTTGTTTTTAAATTGTTGTTGTCCTTCTTTTGGTTGTCTGAGGAGGCACAGTATATCTACCTATGCCTTCATCTTGGCCAGAGGTTTCAATTATTTTTTTATTAATATTTTATTTTTCTCATACTAAGTCCTTTTTAAATATATTTTATTGATCATGCTATTACAGTTGTCCCATTACCCCCCCTCATTCTTCTCCACCCTGCACACCCTCTCCCACCCACATTCCCCCCTTTAGCTCAGGTCCATGTGTCATGAGTTCTTTAGCTTCTACATATCCCATACTATTCTTGCCCTCCCCCTGTCTATTTTCTACCTACTATCTGCTACTTATCCTCCATACCTTTTCCCCCTCTCTCCTCCTCCCACTCCCCTGTTGCTAACCCTCCATGTGATCCCCATTTCTGTGGTTCTGTTCCTGTTCTAGTTGTTTGCTTAGTTTGTTTTTATTTTTGTTTTAGGTTTGTTGTTAATAATTGCTGTAAGTTTGCTGTCATTTTACTATACATGTGTTTTAACTTCTTTTTCTTATCTTCTTTAACTTAGATAAGTCCCTTTAACATTTCATAAAATAAAGGCTTGGTGATGATGAACTCCTTTAACTTGGCCTTATCTGAGAAGCACTTTATCTGCCCTTCCATTCTAAATGAAAGCTTTGCTGGATAGAGTAATCTTGGATGTAGGTCCTTGCCTTTCATGACTTCAAATACTTCTTTCCAGACCCTTCTTGCCTGCAAGGTTTCTTTTGAGAAATCAGCTGACAGTTTTATGGGAACTCCTTTGTAGGTGACTGTCTCCTTATCTCTTGCTGCTTCTAGGATACTCTCCTTCATTTTTACCTTGGCTAATGTAATTATGATGTGCCTTGGTGTGTTCCTCCTTGGGTCCAGGTTCTTTGGGACTCTCTGAGCTTCCTGGACTTCCTGGAAGTCTATTTCCCTTGCCAGATTGGGGAAGTTCTCTTTTATTATTTGTTCAAATAACTTTTCCACTTGTTGTTCTTCCTCTTCTCCTTCTGGTACCCCTATCATTCAGATGTTGGAATATTTAAAGATGTCCTGGGGGTTCCTAAGCCTTTCCTCATTTTTTTGAATTCTTGTTTCTTCATTCTTTTCTGATTGTATGTTTTTTTCTTCCTTCTGGTCCACTCCATTGATGTGAGACCCAGCTTTCTTTCCATCACTATTGGTTCCCTGTGCATTTTTTTCACTTATTGTAGCCTTCATTTTTTCATCTAATTTGTGACAAAAGTCAACCAATTCTGTGAGCATCCTGATCACCAGTGCTTTGAACTGTGCATCTGATAGGTTGGCTGTCTCTCAGTCACTTAAAAGTACTGGTTGTGAGGTTTTCATTTGTTCTTCTGTTTGAGCCATCTTTTTTTTTTTTTTTTTTTTGTCGCACTTGTTAGGTACAAGGGGTGGAGCCTTAGGTATTCAACAGAGTGGGTCAGCCCAGTCACTGTGTTGTGATGCTGTATGTGGGGACGGGGTCTGAGAGCGAACAAAGGCACTTGCTCCTCTCTCCATCGGACTTCAGTCCCTTCCTCCATTTCCCCCAAGAAAATTGGGGTTTTCTGGTGCCAATTCCCTGGTGGGTGGGCTTGTGCACCCCGTGGGTCTTTCCAGTGACTTCTCCTGTGAGGCTGGGAGTCTCTCCCTGCGCCTCAACCCCCACAGGTGTTTTCAATCAGTGCTCCGATGCTCTATTTCCTGGCCCTGGTACCCTGGGTTGCTTGCAGTGCCTTGCTTCACAATCGCCGCCATGCTGGGTCTGCTCATTGCCACCCCTTATCCGGGGTCTTCCAGCCACTGCTTACACACCCAGGGTCTGTCTGCTGCGGTCTTGCGCACCCGAGATGCCTTACACCAGTCCTAATGCTCTTTGTTCTTCAACCCTTCTCCCGGCTGCCCGATTCTGCCCCTCCTATCGCTCTAGATGAATATGTCTATTTTAACTCCTCAGTTGTCTGACTTCCATACAGTTCAATTTTCTGTCAGTTCTGGTTGTTATTCTGTTTCTAAATTGTTGTTGTACTTATCTTGGTTGTGCCAGGAGGCACAGTGTGTCTACCTAAGCCTCTATCTTGGCCCTCATACTAAGTCTTCAAAATCTGGTGTGTATTTCACATTTAACAGCACATCTCAATCCAGACAGTTTCATACAAAGTACATTATATGCCCAAGTTGTTCCAGACATACCAAATAGTTTTCTAATAATTGAACTAAGGATAACTTTTTGGATGTAAAGAAATTAAAAGAAAATATAAGTTAAAATTCAGTTTCTCAGTCATACTGGCCACAGTCTAAGTGCTCAGCAGCAATGTGTAGCTAATGGCTCGCACACTACTCATCCCAGCGCTGGCTCAGATGGTCCACTTCATCACCTGGTTGTCTGCAAGGCATTCTAAGAGTCAAACAACTCCTAAGTGATGTATGACACCAAGCTGACAGTTTAAAAAATGTCAGTAATATATCTTGTATGTAATATACTCATATTTTTCTTGTTTTTGAAAAATGCAATTTTATTTTTTTGTTTTATGTCACACATCTATTCAGGAGTAATCAAGAAGATAATTTTACTGAGGATTTAATTTATACTCTCTTTTTTATCCAAAATTTTATTTTTTTCACATATTTTTTGCTGTTAAAGTACAGTTGTCTCCATTTCCCCCAAACCTGGAGTGCCTCCCCACCCAAGCCACCCCCACTTCCTACCCTTCATCCTACCCTACTTTGGTTTTGTCCATGTATCCTTTATACATGTTCCTGAAAACCCTTCCCTCTTTCCCCCCTATTAGTCTCTTCCACATCTGGTTACTGTCAGTTTATTCTGAATTTCAATGTCTCAGGTCATATTTTGCTTGATTGTTTGTTTTGTTGATTAGTTTCCAGTTATGGTGAAATCATATGGTATTTGTCTTTTACCACCTGGTTTATTTCCCTTAACATAATGCTCTCCAGTTCCTTCCATGCTGTTCTGAAGGGTAGGAGCTCCTTCTTTCTTTCTGCTGCATAGTATTCCATTGTGTAAATGTACCACAGTTTTTTGATCTACTCATTTACTGATGGGCACTTACGTTGCTTCCAGCACTTGGCTATTGTAAGTTGTGCTGCTATGAACATTGGGGTGCATAGATTCTTTTGAATTGGTGTTTCAGGGTTCTTAGAATATAATCCCAGCAGTGGAATTGCCAGATCAAAAGGCAATTCCATTTTTAGTTTTCTGAGGAAATTTCATACTGTTTTCCACAGTGGCTGCACCAATCTGCAATCCCACCAACAGTGCACTAGGGTTCCCTTTTCTCCACATCCCCTCCAACACTTGTTTGTTGATTTGTCTCTTATGGCCATTCTCACCAATATAAAGAGGTATTTCATTGTGGTTTTAATTTTCATCTCTCTGATGGCTAATGATGCTGAGCACCCTTTCATATGTCTCTGGACCCTCTGTATGTCCTCCTTGGAGAACTGTCTGTTCAAGTCCTTTGTCAGTTTTCTAATTGGGTTGTTTGTCTTCCTGGAGTGCAGTCATGTGAGTCCTTTATATACTTTGGAGAGCAAACCCTTGTCTGAGGTATCATTGGCAAATATGTTTTCTCATATGGTTGGTTCTCTTTTCATTTTAATGCTGTTTTCTTTAGCCATGCAGAAGCTTTTTATTTTGATGAGATACCATTTGTTTATTTTTTCCTTTATGTTCCTTGCTCTAGGGGACATATTGGTAAAAATATTGCTGTGTGGAATATCTGAGATTTTCCTGCCTATGTTCTCCTCTAGGACTGTTACGGTGTCGTGACTTATATTTAAGTCTTTTATCCACCTTGAATTTATTTTTGTGTATGCTGTAAGTTGGTGATCAAGATTTTTTTTTTTTGCATGTACTTGTCGAGATCTCCCAACACTGTTTGTTGAAGAGGATATTTTTACTTCATTTTATGCTTCTGCCCCCTTCGTTGAATAGTGATTGACCATAGACACTTGGGTTTATTTGTGGGCTCTCTATTCTGTTCCATTGATCTATGTGTCTGTTCTTATGCCAGTGTCAGGCTGTTTTGATTACAGTGGCCTTGTAATACAGTTTGATGTCATGTATTATGATCCCTCCTACTTTGCTTCTCTTTCTCAAAATTATTGCAGCTATTCGGGGTCATTCATGGTTCCGTATAAATTTGTGAAATGTTTATTCTATATCTGTGAAACATGCTATTGGTACTTTAATAGGGATTGAGTTCAATCTACAAATTTTCTTGGGTGGTATGGACATTTTGATGATGTTAATTCTTCCAATCCATGAACATGGTACATGCTTCCATATGTTTGTGTCATCCTTAATTTCTTTCTTCAGTGTTGTGTAGTTTTCTGAGTACAGGTCTTTTACCTCCTTGGTTAGGTTTATTCCTAGGTACTTTATTTTTCTTGTTGCTATATTAAATGGGATTTTTTTCCTAATTTCTGTTTCTGATATTTCATTGTTGGTATACAAAAATGCCTTTAATTTCTGAATATTGACTTTGTGTCACAATGTTTTGCCATATTCACTTATTAGGTGGAGTAGTTTTTGGTGGAATCTATAGGATTTTCTATGCACACTATCATGTCATCTGCAAACAATGACAGTTTTGCTTCTTTCTTTCCAATTTGGATGCCTTTTCTTTCTTTTTCTTATCTGATTGCTGTGACTAGGACTCCTAATACTATGTTGAATAGAAGTGGTGAAAGCGGACATAGAATCTTTCATCCCAGCGAAGCAAAATACACATTCTTTTCAAATACACATGGACATTTTTGAAGATAGACCACGTGATAGAACACAAAACAAGCCTCAACAAATTCAAGAAAATTGAAATCATATCAAGCATTTTCTCTGACCACAAGGGACTGAAACTAGAAACCCACCTCAAGAGAAGAACTCGAAAACACTCAAATTCATGGAGATTAAATAGCATGCTATTAGACAATGAATGGGTTAAGCATGAGATCAAAGAAGAAATCAAAAAGTTTCTGGAAACAAATGCAAATGAACTCACAACAGTCCAAAAACTTTGTGTCTGAAGATTTTTTTTCAGAATTCAGTTGTGTGTGTGTGTAATTGTGTGTGTGTGTGTGTGTGTGTGTATATATATGCACACGAAGTTTTGTATACAAAATTTTACATAGTATACATAGTATATGTATATGAAAAAGATCCTTCTATATGTACATGTGCATGTGTATATGTATGTGTTTATATATATTTATATACATAAATATGCACATACACACCCATACATATAGAAGGATCACCATAAGTATGCATACTTGACCTAGTATCTTCAGATATTGCTACTTTGTGAGGATAGTCTAAAAACATAGATGTAGAAACCAGTGCAGTCTGAAACCTTCTGATTTTTAGAACCATGGGGGTTTGTGTGTTATCTAAAAAGGTACTTCTCCTGAGGGCACTTTAACTTTACTCCATGACCGGAGAACCATAATAATGGATTCATTTTTTATCTGAGCTTTTTCTTCTGAATAAGCACATCACTTGGATTCTTGTGAATTTATCCCAAGATTTCCCTTTATAGCACATGAATCAGTAATTATCCTACCACTGTCTAAGCCTTCCCTAATCACAAAAATCTTAGAATAATGAGATTTTTCAAGCTAGAAGAAACCTTAGAAATTAAATATTCCATCCTAAGTCAAAAAAAAAAAAAAAAACAGGTCAAGAAAGGTGATACTTGAACTCACGCAGCTAGTTAGCAGCTGTGTTAGAGTCTTTCTCCTTCCATCCCACTATCCGGCCTCCTCCATGAAATGCCACTTAACGCATATTTTTTTAAACTATCAAGTTGGTGTCATAATCTTTGTGGCTTCCAGATGGCTCTCTCTGAGTTAAGTGGTCTAAAAGAAACATTCAGCTATTTAAATCATAATTATTTCATCCTCCAGTAAGACAACCAATAGCTGAAGACATCCTCGCAGCCTCTTCCATTTGAGCTGGGCCCCCATCCATCACCTCATAACTGCTCACTAGGATGTTCCTCGGTCCTACTTTAGATGGTTTGAGAATGCAATACCTTTTCTCATCTTGTTTTTACTCTTTGAACATCTGTTTTAACCACTTATGTAGAAATCCCGGTCCCTATCCTTGGCATAAGTAGCCTCACATTATTATAAACCAAAAAATATTCTCCAGGCTCCTGGGAACTGTGGTTTTATACACTGACTCAAAAAAAGTTTGTTTTCTGGGAATTGGTACAAAGAAAGGACACTGTGTTGGGGTTGTGAAGTGAAGATTGAGGTTTAATATACTAGGATATCTTCCAGTAATAATTGAGCCTCCAATTATTATTGTATTTATTCATTCAATTATTATATACCTTTCAAGTCCCAAGAAAGCTCTCCAGGTTAACACCCTCTGCGTGGAGATGAGGACCACCAGAGGCGGTGCAATGAACAACCATGTCAAGAAAAGGATAAATTGTGTCTAAATTTAAATTAACCAAGATGAAAGACAGTGGTACATCTAAATTGCAAATATATTTTTAATGCCAGAAAAAAAATTTCAGTAACAAATGCTGATGAAATAAATTCACCGAAAAATCCTATGTGAAATAGCTTTCTTTATTTATATTCGACCAATATTTACTGAGCACCTTTTACCTAGCAGGCACGGGACTGCAGACCTGGCCCTTACCCTCATAGGACTTACAGTCTACTGGGAAAGACAACCATTATTTAAGCAGATACATGAAATTACATGGCTTGCGAAGACAGGGAGATTAGAGGGCAGCACAGAGACACATAGCTGGGGGCCTTTAATGGGGGTGAGGCCCCCTGAGAAGACCATGTTTGATGTGACATCAACCCTTGAGAAATAATACAGTCTTCACAAATAATTGCTTATTTTTGACATAATTGTGGTTTCATTAATGTTATAGAACCCACTTGGACTTTTGCTCATTATATATACTCACCCAGAGCTGATACTAAAGTATCCAGCAACCAGTAACATAGGATGTGGGGCAGTTAGAATAGAAACTAACCTCTGCTCTGGGGCAGAGAGCTGGAAGCTTCCCAGTGTGCTGTGCATTAACCACTCGACCGTGGAGAGGTCTAGGCTTCCTGGGGAAGGGACTACAGTGGAGCAGAATGACTGAGGCCTGCAACCATTTACCAACCACTATTGCCCCCTAGCACATATTGCTTGCTTATCTGTCCTATGTGTACTGGGCTCCTTCTATTGAGAGAGTCTACATTAGAATTCAAACTTGACAGGAAAAAAATCCCTTATTATTTCAGATCATCTTATGGCACAAAACCAATCACTAAGAAAAAGCTTAAAATATTTTATGCAATAAAATGAAGTTGCCAATTTTACAATGCACTAGTTTTAAAGTATTGAGAACTAACATTTTTCCCATATAGTGCTGAACATCAAGTGTGACATTAAGCTTGCCTGATATATTTTTTGAATAACATTATTTCAAGAATTTCTAAATTTAGGTAGTTTAGGAATATACTGAATTTTGGGGGTACGATTTCATGTGATAAGTTCAAATACCTCTTTCAATGTAAGAGAAAGGAAGACATTTTAGCAGAAGGTTAAATGTATTACTGAATTCACAAAAAGCCAACAATGGGCTAACACCAAAAAAATTATGTTATTGCTTAAGAGGCAAACAAATTTATGTCCAGAAGAAGAGAACAATTATATTAACTGAGCTTGGAGGTACCACTATATTGTCAAGTATAATAAACTTGAGTATAATTTAAATGAGGCCTCCATTTTTAATCTGGAAAAATATGATGAGGCTAGTTTTCCGGTTTAAATCCAAGCTTTGCCAACTCCAAACACAGAATGCTTAGGAAATGCAAATCTTGTGCTGTATTTACTACATACTAAACTTTTACAGCCAATTTGAACTGAACACTGTAAATTCGTGAATTTACTTTGGTTTTACCCTGATATAAATATTAATGGACCGTCAATCAATTCTAACGGAAGTGTGTTTACTTCTCCCTGGCTCTCTTTATGTGAACATTTCAAATACCCACAAATATTCATATGATAACCTACTATAACTTCATCAAATGCAATCACTCTAAGAAACAGGGAAAGGGAAAATTGTCTTTCTTTGACTTTAATCTTAAATTGTAACAGAGTTTGTGCTGAAAGATGACCTCCAAATCTCTTACATCCTCAGAAAAAGAATCTCTTACTTCCTGAAAAAAGGACAGTTTTTTTAATCTTTGGATAAGAGCATTATCATTTAATTTGCACTTCAGATTCATTTATGAGCATTGCTCTGGTAAAAGGTAATTATGGCACCAGTATTCCCATCTGAGCTCAGTTACCTAGGATCAAAAACGTGTGCAACAAAGGGAACCTCACTTTCAAGTGGCTGTGCCCTTTCTAAAATCCAGGAGGAAAAGCGCCAAGTATAAGGACAAGCCTGGGCCAGGAGTCCCTTCCAGGGCCTTGCAAGAGCTTTTCTGGCGATCTGAATATATTCACAGAGAATATTTTTTCAGTAAGCCTCCATTTGGCAGGCATATTTTTATTAAATAAATTGTTTAAATTAAACCTGCATGCTATAGAACTAACCCCCACTCTAAGAAATTTGCAGGTCTGGTCTTAGTATATTTGTAGGTTTTTCCCCCCACTTACTAATAGGGAGGCAAAATTTATGTCCCTTGAAAGTGGCACCTTATATTTGTTAGAAGCCATTGAGGCAGCATGTGGAGGAACCAGCATGGGCTTTGTGATCTGACAGTCTGAGATATGGATTTCTATTTAACCTCTCAGAGCTTCCTTACCTGTATATGTCACTGGGGAAACTACACTTCTTTGTAGGTTGTTGGAAGAATTAGGAATAATCTATGACAGTGGTGGGCACATAGTAAGTGCTCAGTAAATAGTAGCTCCTGATTTGGTGTTCTTTTGTGGTGGTTGTGCCTACTCTTCACCAGCAGGACCTCCCCAAACACCAGTGCTGTGGTAACCTAGACCGTTTCTCACGGCCAACACCAATTCTCGGCCATGGAGGATTCTGCCCTCTAGGGGACATTTGGCACTGTCTGGGGGCATATCTGGTTGTCACAACTGAAATGGGAGGGGGGAAGGTGCTCCTGGCATCTAGTGGGGAGGGTCAAAGAGGCTGCTAAACATCCTACAATGCACAGAACAGCCCTCCCTCCCCCAATAAAGTATTATCCAGTCCAGAATGGCAGTAGTGCTGAGGTTAAGAAACCCTGGCCAACACAGTAATCACAATAAATTCTAGAGGCAGAGAAACCATAGCAACAGTCAGAAAATTCACCATAAGTTTCAAACTCTCCATAAAGGGAATGAAGGACAGTCTTAGAAATAATCATAAAATCAGTACAGATAACTATTAAACAGGCTGCCTAGTAGGTGGGTGTGGGTAGGTGTGTTTGTGACTTATTTTGAGTTTGTCTTTTTTTTTTTTAACAGTACACCCACCCTTGCTTCAGATACATGCGTGTGTGGTGTGCTGAAGTCAATGTTCTGCACTACCAATCTGGGATAACTGGTGACTTGCCCCATATGAAGGGGGTTTTCAGTAATGCCATGAGCCTTCAATCCTGTGAATTAAAAATCTTGACATGGCTGTGTACATATCTAGACACTTAAGATCAATATACTCCATACTTTAGTGTATAAGAAGGATTAAAATGTTTAATGCATAAAAAGATTTATTGTATATGCTTCAACGCATAACATTTTTAGGAAACAAAAGAAAAGAGAGTCTGTGGTATAATCCAAACAGGAACTACGCTAAAGCGAACTTTGTTTTAGAGGACACACCACGCGAGCCGACGGTATAACTTTAGAGTGTCTGTGGATCCTTTGTACTTTTGGAGTCCCTGTGGATGAGGAAAGTGACTGAACTGCTATCACAAATCTCACTTATTCGAACAGGTCCTCCCCACTCGACTACTTATTAGTACACTATGGGTTTTAAAGTAAAAACCTCATTTATATTTTTAAAAATCATCACTAATTCAGAAAGTCTTGTTTCCTTTGAACCCAAGTTAGTGAAATCATACCACTCTAATATATTTTGGTTTCTCACTTGAGGAATATTATTTTCAAACCATTGCAAGAAACAAAAAGCCCAGGGACTGTCTGGGGTAGACATAGGTAAAAAACTGAGAAAAAAAGGTATAAAGTTTAGTACTAATCGGTATTCTACTCCTGTCCCAAATTTCTTGAACAAACATGTATATATGTTTTTCCTGCTCTGGCAGGATGTAAAAAGTGTCAAAAATATACTTAACTTATAATAAGGTAATAATTTAGTTCACTTTATACTACCATGTTTTATAGACTATAAGACGCACCCCCCCCCACCTCCTACCCCCAGTTGGGGAGGAATAATGGTTGTTAATGCTGCTGTTGAGTTCTGTTTACATTTACATTGGTGAAATATTTTGTTATTTGTGTTATTAAATATTTTACCACATTTTTTGCTTCAATTTTTTTGTTTCCTATTTCCCTCTAAAACCTAGGTGCATCTTTGGGTCTAAAAAATACAGTATTTAATTAATTGATTTAAAATAGGTATTTGAAAATTATCCATAGAGGTAAATGTCTAATCTGGCAAATAGAAATGAAAAAGATTATTTGAACAATTGAGAACCTGAGTTTTCTGCTTAATATGTTTTTAAAAAGTAAAAAGGATTGGCACTACTGAAACACTGTGGAACCACCCCAGGAAAGAGACTCTGGCCCTCAGACTACCACATACCAACTGGCAGTAAAGAAACACTCACTGAATCTTTGAGATAGTATATTTAGGGGGAAAAAAGGTGGACAGCACAGGCAAGTCTGTGGTTGGGAAATTGGGTTTGAAGTCAGAAGGAGCAGCAATAGGGACTCGTATTCTACTTTGTGCTTAGTTCATAGGAGCAGAAGGGGACTTACGGCTCCTAGGAAAAGGACGCCGAGGTGCAGCTCTTGACAGTCTCCTCCCAAGCTCAGTGAGAGAACTTGGTGCATCTCAGTTCCCAGACACTAGGAGCCGTGGGTTTTACAAAACGCTGGCATGGCCTCAGCAAAGGCTGAGGAGGAGTGACTGAAATCTACAAGGTGGACGGAATGTTGTCACCAGGTGAACAAGGTGAACATGAAAGAGGTGAGTTCAAGTCAAATGAAAGATCCTACTTCAAACAGTAGGCTGTAAACTTAAGGACCTCATCAACCCCATAAAAATGGAAAATTTGTATAATTTCCTTTTTATGTTGATGAACTCATGGATTATTGATACATAATGAATTTTAGAGAAAACTGAGGTAAGCGGGGGATCATCTTCCAAACCCAAGCGAAGGAAGACGGGCACCCCCACTCTGTCGGAGGCACACAGGCACAGAGCCTGGGTTTGGGCAGATGAGGGCTGACTCCGCGTCCACCCTCGCCTTGATGCATTGATGTGCCCTGGCCATGTGGTGGGCGCCCGGCTGCCGGCACCACAGAGGCAATGACCGTGTCTGCCTCAAGCAGGCAACAGCCTAGTGGGAGACTGTGCACATAAAATGATAGCTAGAATCATGGACGTACTCCATTCTGTAAATATTTCCTTGAGTTCCTGATGAGGTCCTGCAGCCTATTTCCACCTTGTATTTACCCAACTGAGAGTATAACAGCTACTTGCATTGAAAATGTCTTTCTTTAGGAATAGCTGAGGTTTAGATAAATCTTTGTAACTGTGAAAAAGCCTGAAATCCTTTAGTTCCAGCTCTTTGAGGAGGCTGTACCAGAACCGCACTACGCTGCTGTCACTGCCACTGACCTCGAACCCGGGCCAGTGGAGATGGATCTCAAAGATGAGCTGTCCAATTTGCTCAAGAACATCTTCCAGAATAAGATTTTCCAAAACTTTCCATTCTGCACTTTCCAGATCTGCTTTGAGAACATCAATCTGTAAAAAAAAAAAGTGATAGAATGAGATTAGAAGATTCAATAAACACTGTTTAAAATGCCATCTTGGTATCAGTGTTTAACTACCATCCTGGAAAGCAGAATTTTTCTTTTCTTTTCTTTTCTTTTTTCTTTTCTTTTCTTTTCTTTTCTTTTCTTTTCTTTTCTTTTCTTTTCTTTTCTCTTTCTTTCTTTCTTTCTTTTTTCTTTCTTTCTTTCTTGTTATTGATTTTTTAGAGAAAGAGAGAGAAACATTGATTTGTTGTTCCACTTACTTAGGCATTCATTGATTGATTGTTGCATGTGCTCTGATAGGAGATCAAACCCACAACCTCGGCATATGGGGACAACCCTCTAGCTAATTGACCTACCTGGGTAGGGCCAGCAAAATTTTTTGAATTTTAGATTTAGAGGTCTTTTTCAAATGGCCATTTATGAATTTCTAACCTCACTCCACACCGAATATTGATACACAAATGATGAAATGCCAGTCAGTCAGAGTGGACCCTCTTTCTTTCTGCCCAGTGGGAATGGGTGCCCAAGAAGGAGATGCTGGAGTGTACCGTGAAGCTCCATGTCCACAGCCTCCCCCAGAGAACCACATGCTGCACAGGGGAACCCACGTGTGTCCAGACAGAATGGTGGCCTGCAGGGAGGGGCTGACAGAGGACCACTGCCTGCAGGGACTGCCTCACAAATCACACCCCCTCCAACTTCACCAGGACCGGAAGCCAGGGAAAGAGTTCTCAGGTATCTGAATATTGGACTTGAAAAAAATTATTATTCCATTATTTCTTTAAAAAAGTATATGCAAGTAAAACATTCTAAAAAGAAAAAGGCAAAAATACCATTCTCTGTTCATTTAATGAATACAAGTTCACATTCCGGGTGAGACAGAATATAGAAAAAAGAGTAGGATGGGAAAGATTTTAATTAACTTATGAGAATCAGCTCCTTTTGCTGGCTTTGTACAAAATCCATTAGAATAGCAGAGCTCCATATACCCTCAGAAAGCAATGAAAGCTAATTACTCACCAAGAGCCTATATGTACCTGGCATTATGCTAAGCATTTCATCTGGCAATATCCACTTACTCCTCTTAACAGTTCTGCAGGAGTGATTCTCTTAGCATCCCTCTTCAGAGTGTAGGAAATCAGACTCACAGTGACCCATCCCACCGCACTGCTGGAGAGACAGTGGCGAAATATGAACTGAATCTCTGTAGGGGCCCAGGTTCTCAACCACTATACGATGTTGAGTCCCCATAAGCCACAAAAGGAAAAACAGTAACTCAGAGTCCCTAAAAGGCTATTGATTTGGAAAACAAGGTGCTACTGGAGAGAGAATGGGGGTCAGTGAGTGGAGTATTGTTATCGACATTACCATTTTACATCTTCAGAGCACTTTCCAGCTTAGAGCATTATAATCTCAGTGAAGCAGCCCTATGGGTAGACAAGGATTTGGTAAAGACGACTTTCTGTTGCCAAGGAATGGAGGGACAGTGGGAGTGGATAAGTAGACCACACTGAGGAAGGTGACAGCAGTCAGACCAAACTGGAATAATGAGGATGGAGGGAATCGCTGCAACAGAGCAAAGGCCAGCGTCCCAAGAGGTGATGGCGCACACAGCCCTAATCAGCTCCTCAGGAAGCAGCGGACCAAAGTCTCTGACATACTGTCCACGCAAGTAAAACATGTTTGTGCGGAAGGATGGATAAGGAATCAGACCAACTCCGTCCCAGCCTCTCCTCTCCCAGCACATCTCTGTTTGATAAGTTTCTCGGATACAGGTGAGTCACGAGGCCCTCAGAGCAGTGATAACATTTCTTGTGGGATTTCAGAGTGGGATGGAGAAGAGGCATTGAGTTTAGACATAATTGCTCCAAGAAAATGGATTCTGCCCAGCATCCTGAGGTCCTGTGGGACACGCTTTCATCCTCTTGTGTTGGATAGCACCTGCTGGTCCATGGGGGATACAGTGATGATGATAACAACGCCGAGATTACAAAAAGGCTTAGGAAAGGCTAGCTCTCTATAAACCAGCTGGTTGATTCAATGGCTCCAAAATCAAAGAGAAAAACGCAAAACAAACACAAAACAACTTTCTTTTCTGAAAGGAATAGAGCAAAGGCAGATTCCATGTGAACATACACAAGACTAAAATAATTCTTGTGAATTGGGCACAATAGAATTAATTCACCCTTTTTTCATCTCTGCAGTCCTGACACTTGCTTGGCTTTGTTTAATTTTTGAAATCTTAAGCAAAATATTCCTGAGTTAGGATAATTAAGCTGCCAAAAGAGATCATCAACACTTCACACCATTTTTCTAATTGGTATAGAAACTATCCAAAACCCAAAATCAACATTTGTGGGGACGGTTCACATTGCCAAGAATTTCTTAGGTTCCTTATAGATTTATTTCTTACTGTGGTTTTCTCTGAGTTTGCATAGTTGAATGATCAATAAAGCATTAAAAGGACAGGTTAAAGTTAATCAGCCTAAAATTGTCCTAAAAACTATAACTATGAAGTGTAGAAGAGTATACTTAGCATATTTTTCCAAACATTTGTTTTAAATAAGCTGTTAATCAGAAGTTATGAGCAACTGCAAAATTACCAAATCATTAGGCTAAATCAGAGCAAATGTATGCATCCTTTGGAAATCCAATTTTCATTCACGAAATGCTAACCCATTCTAAAGAGCAAAAAGTATAGTCAAACATGACAACATCCCCACCCCCTTGTGACCTCAGTGACTGAAAATTCTCCCCGTTGGTCAGCCGCACAGGCAGCCCCGGCGCATGCAGCCCTGGCGTGGTGTAGCGCTGAGGAGCGCAGACAGCCCAAGTGCTGGGAATGAGGCATGGTTCTCTCTTGCAGTGTGTTTCTTCTGTTTCTTGCATTTCAGAATATTCTATTACTGCTATTTTGCAAATGTAATTCCCATTATTACTACATTATGCACCCAATATTATTGTTATTATAGGCATTAAACATCTCTGAATAAAATATGCCAATTTTAATATTCTAATAACAGCTTTCAACAATTATGGCACTAAAAATCATGCAAGTGATCATATCAGAATAGTCAAGTGCTGGTCCTAATACAGTTAGGTTAAATCAAGTTTATTGAAAAAAGGAAACAACTAAGTGTTAACTCTCCGTAATCTCTGAAATGAAGACCTTCTTGGGTAGAAGGGTTTCAAAGAAGTTAAATGAAATGGCTTTTTAGTGTCATTTCAGAGGCATTAAAAGGGTCCTCCTATCAAAAATTATCTCCTTTTCTTCATACCTGAAATACACATAAATCACCTTTTATAGACTTTTGAGGAAAAGGGAAATTTAACTTTAACTGGATTAAGTTGTGAGGCCATCTGGCAGCTTCCTCACTACAGGTGCAAGTGTACCCCTGTGTTCACCCACCTGGAAGTGAGAGCTGAGAGAAAGAGGGGTGTAGAGCAGGGGCACCAATGCTTGCTTTAGTTTGCTAGGGCTGCTGTGTAACAAAGTGTCCCAAACCGTGTGGCTGCGACAACAGAAGTGCATCGCCTGGGTTCTGGAGACTAGACATCTGGAACCAAGGTGTGGGCTCCCCTGGGGACTGTGAGGGAGGGTCTGCTTCATGCCGCCTCCCAGCTCCTGGTGGTTTGCTGGCAAGCTTTGACATCCCCTGGCTTCCGCACGACTCTGATCCCCATCTTCATGTCCTCACTGTGTTATCCTTGTGTATCCGTGTCCAAATGTACCCTCTTTATGAGAATACCAGTTATACTGGATTAGGGTCCACTTTACATTAGTATGACATCATTAAATTAATTATACCTGCAATGACCCTCCCGTTAAGGTCACCTTCTGAGGTACTAGGGGTTAGGACTTCAAAACAGGAATTTGGGGGATGCACAAGGCAGCCCACAACAGTGTTTGAGGTGGCTATCACTATAAAGCTTTGGCAAGACAGCATGAGTTCAGGAGCCAATTCCCCAGGCCAATGCCTAGAGAAAGTGTGCTGGGCCAGAGAGCCGAGGGCCAGCAACCATTGGAGACAGTTATTGACAACTTCCTGCCACTTCCTACACCAGTCAACACTGACAGCTCCAACCTTGCTAAGCATCAAACCCAGAGCAGGTCAGCAAGCCTCCAAGGCCAATTAAGGCTGACATCACAAAACCCCTGTGCTGCATCCCCCAGTCCCATCTAGGCCACATGGCCAGGCCCAGCAGGTGCCGCTTGTCTTTGGCACTTTCCCATTCCCAGCTGCACCCCTCACCCTCCTTCTGGAACTCCTTCAGGCGCTCAACATCCTCATGCCCCCAGCTCCCCACCTGAGCCTGTCCCCCTTGAAGGGAGCTGTCATGCCTGGTAGGAGACTTTGTTACATGCCGGCTGGCTCTCCGGAGGGTAAAAATGGAAGCTGCAGCACCTGTAAAGGACTAGGTTAGGACTCACCAGCATCACTTCCATGGCATTCTATTGGTCGAAGCAAATCACAGGGCCAGCCCAGATCCAAGGGGAGGTGACACAGATGCCAGCCCTTGAGGGCAGCAACGGCGAACGCAGAAAAGATGAGAGGAATTGTTCATAGTCATGTGTGCCATTCATTGACCCCAGGGCTAAAAGCAATGTTACTTTACATACAAATCCATGAATGAACTAAAGTTATTACAGTAGACTTGAACCTTTACTGGACATAAGCAATAGTCTAGGAGAAATAAATGATAAAGCCTTTATTCATCAGAATATCATTTAAAAAGGGACATTAATTAAAACATGGTATTTACTATTAGATCTGGCTTTCCTTGGAAGTTGACAGAGAACCTAGATATCCAATGGATTAAGGATGACTAATAAAAAATACTGAAAAGGACAAGTAAGTATGTGTGAGCCTGAGATAGTGTATTAATCTATTAGAGATGCTATAACAAAATGCCACAGATCGGTGACTTAAACAACGGAAATTTAGTTTCTCAGAGTTTAGGAGACTAAATGTCCAAGATCAAGGTGTCGGTAGGGTTGGTTTCTCCTGAGGCCTCTCTCTCTGGCTCACCGATGGCTGCTTCCTCCCCGTGTCCTCACATAGCCTTTCTCCTGCATGTGAGCACTCTTGGTATGTCTTGTTATTCTTACAAGAACACAGTCCTGTTGGACTAGGTTCCCACTCTCATGACTTTGTAACTTTAATTACGTTGATAAAGGCCCTGTCACCAAACACAGTCACTTGGGAGGGTTAGTGCTTTTTGGAGGGGTCACAATTCAGTCCATAACAGATATAAAGCAGGTAGGCACTTTTGCTATACTCTAATTAGAGGCAACCAGTATTTCTCCACAAAGAGTTTCAAAATACATGCCTGTTACTGTTGCGGCAGCCTGGCTTTTGGAGAGCCAGCATTTTCTCCTCTGCACCGAATGACTAGCTCGGACATTATTCTAGTTCCCGGCAGTAAAAACATGAGCCACCTAATTCACTAAAGGTGAGTCATAGAGCCTGTGGCACATTTCATTTTCTCAAGGATGGTCTCACCATTAACTCCCATCTCACAATATGGCCTTGACACTTCTCCCATCAAGAGATGGGGCTGGTGTCCCCACCCCAGAGATGGCTTCATAGAGTGTGACTTGTGTAACCACACCAGGCCCTGCATTTAGAAGGCAACTTGATTTAATGCTCTGCTGTCCTGGACTTGAAACTCTTAATAAGTTTTGGACAAGGGACCCTGGCTTTTCATTATTCACTGGGCCCCACAGATTATTCATCCTGTCTGTGACCCTCCCTTGAGTTTTGATGGGCTTGTGACTATTGACTAATCGAGTGTGAGAGAAGTGAGTCTAAGTGACATCCAAGTCTGGGTATAAAAGGTGGTGCAGTTTTTGTTTTGTTCGCCAGCACACTCATTCGTGGAAACATCAGCCCCCATGCAGGGTGCCTGCCTGCCCTGAGACCACCATGCTGTGAGGAGGTCCAAACGGGCCTTTGCAGGGAGACCACGCGAAGACACCAGGAAGCAGTATGAAGCGGGAGATGCCTGGACAACCCAACTGCTGCTGACGTTGTCTGACTGCAGCTGTGTGACTCTAAGCCAGACCGCCCAGCACATCCTGTCCCAGACACGGACCCCAGGAACTGAGACATGACAAAATGACCAGTTGTCACTGTTTCAAGAAACTTAAGTTTTGGGAATGAGTCATTATGTAGCCGTAGATAACTAGAACAGGCGCCAAGTACTGTTTATGCAGATATTCTTCTTAAAAGTTACTTGTATAGTATCACAGGCCATATATTTCAAAGCTGTGATTTCCAGAAATTAAAATACAGGGTCCTGCAGAAGTAACACCATTGAGTGTGGTCGGTAGGGTAAATGAATGTCTCACCCGAGATGGATGGCAATTTGAACATTTCACCTAAAATGTCATAAATAAATATACACACTTGTAATTATACACATTTAGACCCCTTTTTATTAAATAATTATTAAATATTACACACATTTATTAGGGGCATTATTTTTGCTGGACCCTGTGTATTTAACCAGAAGTATTTTCTTATTGAAAAGACAATACATGGCCATCATTTAACAGTTAAAACTACAGATAGGCAAAAAGAAAGGGAATTAAAATACCCATAACCTAGAGTGTAAAAACAGTTAACTCTTGAACACCTGGTATATGAGGCTTTGTTTTTTTTGCTGTAAACACACACAACACACACTGCAGTGTGCATGGACATAATTCAACACGCGTGCCATTCATACTGTCCGAGTGACACTGTTTTTTCCAGCCTGCTTTCTAATTTTCTTCTACCTTATTATTTTTTATTGTTTATGCTATTACGTTGTCACCCTTTGCCAAAACCTGCTTTTCTTTTGAAGATTTTATTTATTTACTTTTTAGGGAAAGGAGAGAGAAAGAAAGGGAGAGAAACATCAATGTGGGAGAGATACACTGATGAGTTACCTCTTGCACGCCCCCAGCTGGGGACCTGGCCCACAACCCAGGCATGTGCCCTGACTGCGAATCGAACCATTCACCTTTTGGTTCACAGGCCAGCATTCAATCCACTGAGCCACACCAGCCAGGGCCAAATCTGCTTTTTAAAGTAACAGACCATGAACATCTTCCCAGGCCAATACATTTTCATATAAAGTGTTCTCTCAAACACTGTCCCTCTGAGCTTCCATAAGACAACACCCGCATCCCACAGAAGTGAGGGTCATGGGGGTGAGGCCCAGAGTGCCTCCTCCATCCAACAGGACTGACTCCACTTTTCTCTCTTTTTTATATTTGGAATCTCTTGCAAGTTTTTGCTTGAAAAAGAACTTTCCTGCTTAAGAAAAAAAGTTTGAAGGCCTCCACCTATAACCTGTTTATTAAAACTACTTTTATTATTTATTTATTTATTTACCCTCATCCGAGGATATGTTCATTGATTTTACAGACAGAGGAAGGTGAGAGAGAGAGAGAGGGAGAGAGGGAGAAGCATTGGTGTAAGAGAAACATCAATGAGAAACGAGTGGCCACCCATTTGCACCACGACTGAGGATCACACTCACAACCTTTTGGTGTACGGGGCAATGCTCCCACCGACTGAGCCACCTGGCCAGGGCAGTAACTTTTATATTGCTATCATTTACTTAACCCATCCCCCTTCTGATGGACACGTAGTCTCTTTTCAATTGGATGATTTACAAACTGATGAGACCAACAACTTGTACCTAAATATTTAAGTGTGTTCTATTATTTTCTTAGCATAAGAATACCCCCAGAAGTGGAGGAACAGGTTCAAAGGATAAGCGAGGTTTACAACTTTTAATAATTTTACTAACCTGCAGCCCCTTCTTGTCCCTGCTCTTGAGAAACAGTACAAAAGGGTGTGCTACAGGTGGGAGCCCTGTGCAGATGCTCAACAAAAGACTCCTGCCCTGGCTGGTGCGGGTCAGGGGACTGAGCACCAGACTGTGAACTGAAAGGTCACCAGTTCAATTCTCATTCAGAGGAAATGTCTGGGTTGCAAGTCAGGTCCCCAGTTGGGGGGGTGTAAGAGACAACCAATCAATGTTTCTCTCCCTCTCTTTCTCTCTCTCTCCCTCTCTCTCTCTAAAAATATATAAATAAATCTTTAAAAGAAAAAGAAAAGACCCCTCTTGCCATCAGCTCAGTCAGCACCCACTCGCCTTCTTGCCCCAAAGGCATGTGACACTCTGGAACATCCTAAATGTGCCTGTGCCTTTATGTCTGAACAATTCATTAGACGAGACAAAATCCATGTGCCGCTTACAGAAAGAGAAAACAAAACAAATCAATTTTATCTAACTACATGCTAAATCATCTTTTTATAACTTTTCATTTAGGACATTGTAATAAAAAGTGCTTTATCTATGGTTTTAAATTACATCTTTAAGAGAATATAGATTCTTTTCCACTCAGGAAATGTGTATTAACACTTAAAACTGTCTATTACCATCTATTGTAAAGCTAATTAACCATTATATTAATAAAAAACCTCTGGCTAAGAGCCAAAGCTACATGAGTTACACCAATAAAACGTCGGTATTAACCACCCAGCCTTTCTCTCCACTGACGCAGGGAAGGACTTCCCCTGGAGGCCACGGCTGACCTGCAGGCACAGCTGCTCACCTCTGCAGCAGCTGTCTGTCTGGGAGGGCCAGCCCCGGGCACTGCAGGGCATTTACGACACAGCCCACATTCTGTAAAAGGTAGATTCCTGAAAGGAGTGTGGACATTGAGTTTTGTACTTGGGCTCATATTTCAGAAATCATTATTTATTGAGCACTCATCTAGTCATTTATGAATAGTTTAAAAAATTTCATTATAATCAGTTATTCCCAAAACATCATGTTATATTCATTCTCCATATTCATTACAGTCTGGATCAATATTCAGTCATAATTTTACACTTTCTGTTTTTTAGATTATGAAAAACTTTGAATGATTAAAGTAAAGTAAATCCAAGGTTGACATGTCAAATCTACTTAAAGCAAGATATGTATATCTGTGCCTATGAAACTAAAGCTGAACACATTAGAAAGAGGATCATGTTTTTATAGAAAAAGAGAAGAAATTAATCTGTTTTAAATGAACAAGAGGATTAAAAGTCTCCTTAAGAGTCTTAGACTTTAAACACATTCAGTCCGGCTCAATTATCGCTGTTGGCTGCCGGAACTGTAACATTACAAGGGTTCTGCTTCCACCAGGCAAAGGGAGATAAGACTCACCCTGCGTATCATGAGAAATATTAAAGGCCACTCTAAGCTAATATATGACCAATTCTGAACTTAAAATAAAAGAAAATATGTTTTATGTAGTGATCAGCTCTCAGAAATAACCTCTCCAGGGGAGCAACACTGGGCAAATTAATTTAAAAAAAAATAAGGAAAATAAATATTTCTTTTTATTATTTTTTATTTTTTGCCTGTTCCAAAGAATCCAACCTGAAGCTGCTGAGCAAGATTCTTTGGAGGTGAGGGGGTCAGGGACAGGTAACTGGTGAAATCTGGCTGGTGACAAGCCAAGAGCCAGATGTCAGCAAGGCTATGGATGACATACAACAGCAAGGAACCAAGTGCTGCAAATTCAGGCAGGACTGAGGTGGCAGCAAGGGATGTGGCCAAAGGCAGAGGTGGCAGGACCAAGGACAGCGCCAGACAGTGGCTTTGATTTCTTTATTTCTACCCTGCTCCCCTGGGCAGCTGAAAACAACATGCTAGTCTCTGACCTTAGATCCCAATCCTGTGCCTTAAAGCTGCAGCACCTGGTTAATTTATTTCTCTGACCTTACCATATTTATGCAAGCATTTTCAAGTATTTCCAGAAAGATGAGACATAAAACACAAACCCATATAAAGTATTTCTAAACAAATGGATGTGTAAACAAATAAATGACCAAGTAATCACCCAAATAAAATATTCTTCAGCCAGAAATGTTCTTGAGGTTCAATAGCAGGCCTTAGAAGTGGGACCAGGTCTATCCTGGAGCATGGCGAGGCCAGTAACATGGCTTCAGCTACTTAAAACATGGTCCCAGTGCAACAAGCAAGCAGTAATTTAGGGGGACACAAAATAAACCCACTGGGTTATTTAGCTGTTTTTCAATATGCTGAAATACAAGCTAAAAATAACACTGTGCTGGGGGAAACTATGAAAGGGTCAGCAGAGAGTGAAGTCAGGGTTAGAAGACAGAGGAGAGGCGATGAGGGAACAGGAAGGGGTCTCAGGCTGTGTGCTTCAAGTCAGAGTCACCTAGACGTCTTCCATTTCTGGGCCCTGATTGACTTCTAGGGAAGTCCATGGCATGGCTTCCACTCATTTGCTGATATGTCTGAGTCCCTCCCCTCACTTGGGCTGTAAGTTCTTCCAGAGCAGGACTTAACTCTCTTTTAGTATCACGTTTCTATGAGAGTTCCTGCCAGGCACTCTGTGTAATAGCCTATCAGATCACAAGTCCTGTCCCTTCAGCCTCCGCAACATCTCACACCTGGCCCTTCTTTCCATGCCTCACCTCCACCACTGCGATCACCTTCCTGGGACCCCACAGATTGAAAAGGAGGAGGAAGGAGTCAAAGGTTGGAAATCAGGAATGAGGGCAGCATGGATTCCATCGTCCCCTCCAGCACAAATGATGTCAGGGTCTTATCAACACTTTACGAACCCTATAGTTTAGCCCAAGGCAATCCTTTGCTGTTCCTGAAAATGCCATGAAATGTCCTGCCCTTGATTCTTTGTTCACGCCACTTTCTCCATATGGAACACCAAACAAACATTTCTGCCGGTCCTCACCTCTCCTGTTCACCAACACACAGGGCCCCAGGGCTGTCCTTGAAGTACAGGCTGAATATTATGTTCTTTAAGAAACTTCAGTTGGAGTTATTTCAAAAATCCTTACCCTCCAGCTCTAAAGCAGAAACAATTATCTAAGGAGCTGTTTACCATAATCTGAAAAGACTTGGAAATATATACAAATCGTCTTTTTCTTCTGGAATATTTCACTGGCATTAAACTGCAAGGCTCCCATCCCAGACATTTTCTACTTAAATGATCCCAGCCCTGGAATGAGGAAATAGAGAGCATCAGTCCATATGTGGCATTCATTGTTTTGGTTGTGTTATGTTGAGTATAATGCAGTGAATGGTCCAGATGTAAATGCACAGGTATGTTTAGGGATGCTATGGGGTGGAGCTGCATTGTCCTACATGATAGCCACTCACCATGTATGGCCATGTAGATTTTAAATTCATTAAAATCAAATAAAATTCAAATTTCACTTCCTCTGCCACACTTCAAGTGCTCAACAGTCTTCTGTGCTAGTGGCTACCATGCTGGACAGTGCAGCCAGCGGACATCCCATCATCGCACAAAGTCCTACCAGACGGTGCTGCTCAGGATGTCCTGTGCATCAGCATCACCTGGAGGGCTCATGAATATGCAGCTGCTGGTTCGGTAGATCTGGAACAGGGCCTGAATGTTTGCATTTCTACCAGAAGCCCAGCTGGTGGTGAGGCTGCTGGTCCAAGGACTGCACTTCGAGAACCACTGGACTTGGCTGACACTCTGGGTGAGCTGTTTGTGGTGTGTGTGCACAGGAGTCTTGACCTCAGCACAGGCCAGGTTTTCCCCCTTCTCATGAGCAGATGCAGTATGTGTCTACACCCTGGTAATCTTCGGGAAGGTATATGATGGTTTTCCAACACCAGCTGTTTTTTTAATGAGGGTACAGTTAGGTCAGACTTCCCTAAATAATCACCAAGGTGTCAGTGAGGCATGTACTCCCTGGAACTGTGAGCAAAAACATGTGTTTGTGGCTATGAGCACTTTTCTAAGAATATTGAAGTTACTGTGACCTTGGCTGATGCCTCATCACATAAGCCTGGGGCAGGTTATTTAGCCTCTCAGTAACTCAGGAAAACAGGGCTACTCAAGATATCAAGGGCTACCTTGAGGTTAAAGGAGAAATGCACAGAAAGCACCAGGCACAGCACTTAAAACACTGTATGTGCCCCATCCATGTGAGCTGTTACCCTTTTCACAAATTCTCAGTGAGGTTCATAGCCACCCCTCCCAATTAAGATTGCCTTGTTTAAGTTAATAGTGAAGTGTGCCTTCTTTGCACCAAAACAGCCATGTTTTGGGGGATGATTCAGGGGAAGAATTAAAACTTGGTTCAGGAAATATAGAGAGGCATTTCAAACACAATAGCCGAGAACCATCTCTGTACAGCACAGTGGCAGGTGAGACCAAAAATAGAGTTTCCGCAACTGCGTTTCCATCTGACATGAGGCCTGAGAGGTACATTCCCTGTGTCCCAGACTGGACTTAAGATCCATGAATGTTAATCAGTTATTTGTTTTTGAATCCTCAGCTTCTAGCACACTGCCAGGCACTACCAAAAAATAGTTGACAGCCCTGGATGGTGTGGCTCAGTTGTTTGGGCATTGCCCCACAAACCGAAAGGTCACCAGATAGATTCCCAGTCAGAGCACATACCTGGGTTGTGGGTTTGGTCCCCAGTTGGGGCACATATAGGACGGAACTGATCCCTTACATCAATATTTCTCTCCCTTTCTTTCTCCCTCCCTTATCCTCTCCCTAAAAAAAAAAAAAAAGTTGAGACTCCCATCAACATGTGAGCATTGGCAGACATGGATCACCACTTCACACAATCACATCAAAATTACAACAAAAATAAGGAAAACCATCACTCAGAACCATCAGAAATCGAGTTGAATGGAAGTCTGACAACTACAGAATTAATGAAAACACGTCCATCCACACTTGTAGGAGAGGTGCAGGCAAGTAAGGGGCCGCCAGACCTTCTCCAATGTGTGGTGAATAAAAATTCAGGAGAGATATCTCAGGAGCAAGGAGTCACAGCCCCACACTAGGCCCCCCAGCCCAGGGCTCCAGTGCCAGGAAGATGAGACCCCACAATTTTTGGTACAAAAACCAGTGAGGTTTGAGTCAGTGGAAGAAACTTCTGGATCCCCAAGCAGTTTCTCTTAAAGAACCCACACATGGATTCATCTACTCAGAATCACTTCCTCTGAGCTCCAGCCCCGCCATGGAGCAGCTTGAAAGGCACCAGTAACATACAGGGAGAAACTTAAGTGTCTGGCATCAAGGCAAGCAGAAGCCATTGTTCCTTTTCAATACCCTGCCCCAACAAAGCTGACAAGTTTGTGCCATATCTGAGATTCCGTCAACCTGGCTAACTAACACTGTTTGACCTGCACTGGAGATCCCTAGAAACTCTGCCCCACCCAGTTACCAGCCCATCCAAGAAGCTTTTCCATAAGAATGGCTGGTCTTGGCTCATGCTTCACAACTTCCTAAATCCTCTCAAACAAGCAACAACTGGCCTAAGTGAGCCCCAGGCCCAGCACTAGCAGTAGCCAGCCTAGATTCACAGCTTGGCTTCCCCTGGGAATCTCCAAGCCCAGGACAAGTAGCAGCCATTTCAGGTTGCTTTATAGCTTAGGCAGGGTGGCCCCAGGCAAAACACAGATGGGGGCTGACATTGGCCTGCACCACCTAGGAAACCCCAGGGACTGGCACACGCACCGTACAGCTACAGACCATTTTGAGCACCACCACCCTGCTCCTGCACACCTGATCCTCCACAGAAAGCAGAAGTTGCTGGCAAATGGCCATAGCCTGTTCTTGCAGTTGACTGGCCTGGGTAAATCCCTCCCATTGATCGGCCAATAGCAATCAAGACTCAACTACAAAAGGAGGGTATACCCCACCCACACTAAGGGCACACCTCAAGAGGGCACATTTGAGTACCCTGCTTGAATGACAGCAGAGACTGTGCCACTGGACCCTACAAGACACCTACTATATTAGGTCATGCTGCTGAGGTAGAGAGTCATAGCAACTCTACCTACTACATAGAAACAAACATAGGGAGGCTGCCAAAATGAGGAGACAAAGAAACGTGGCCCAAATGAAAGAACAGATCAAAACTCCAGAAAAAGAACTAAACAAAATGGAGATAGGCAATCTATTAGATGCAGAGTTCAACATTGCTTATAAGTATGCTCAAGGAAATTAGTGAGGACCTCAGCAGCATAGAAAAGTTTCAGTCAGAAATAAAGGATACACTAACTGAAATAAAGAACAACTTATAGGGAAACAATAGTAGAGTGGATGAAACCAAGAATCAAATAGAAGATTTGGAGCATAAGAAGCAGAAAAAAAAAATAAATAACTCAAAACAATAAGAAGAAAAAAGAATCCAGAAAAAATGAGGATAGTGTGAGCAGCCTCTGGGACAACTTCAAGATGTCCAACATTTGCATCATGGGGGTGCCAGAAAGAGAAGAGAAAGAGCAAGACAATGGAAATCTATTTGAAAAAAATAATGACAGAAAACACCTCTAATTTGGTGAAGGGAATAGACACGCAAGTCCAGGAAGCACAGAGGGTCCCAAACAAGATGGATGCAAAGAGACACACTGCAAGACACATCGTCATTAGAATGCTAAGGGTTAAAAATAAAGAGAGGATCTTAAGAGCACCAAGAGAAAAGAAGTTAGTTACTTACATTGGAGTTCCCATAAGATTGTCAGCTGATTTCTCAAAAGAAACTTTGCAGGCTAGAAAGGATTGGCAGGAAATATTCAAAGTCACAAAAAACAGGGACCTACAGCCAAGATAGCTCTACCCATCGAAGCAATTCCCATTTGTCATTTAGAATGATAATTCCCATCTATCATTTAGAATTCTACCTATCTGTGTATCTTTACTGAAAGCAGAGATGATTTTCTTGAAGATGCAAGTCAAAACTCAGTCAGGCCTAAGGTGGGACAAGAAAATAAAGATATCTTTAGTTTCATAATGCTCCCATAATAACAATTTTAAGTCAAATGTGCCAAGTCTTTCACCCGAAAAAGAAAGGTACTCTAAACTGGGGCAGCTCCTGGCTTGGTGAAGCTTGAAGCTTATTAAATTTGAGGGACCACTTTAGGAAAAAGAATACAAAATTATAAAATACAGGATTAGGTAAAATCACTTCTGGTTATGATCAATACATATGCACAGGTCCTGACCCAGGAGTAAAGAGAGGGTTAAGTGAAATCCAGTATGGCTAAAAGCCAGAAAATAAGGAAAAAATCAATAAAATGAGATTTTTAAAAATCTACAAGAAAGAAAAATAAGCAGTACCACTTTCGAGCCTTTAGGTTTATATAGCCATGAAAATGAGAGGAGAAAGGAACTTGACACACACAAAGATCAGTATCGACACCATGTATGGATATCACCCATGCAGTACTCAAAGGAGTATGCTAAATGTTCAGATAAGGTCATATCTAAAACCTTCATCTCAGGGAATATGCTAAGACAATGACTTACAGAAATAAGTATTCATAGGTTCTCACTACCTATTACATAACAGCCCCTAACATTTGCTTTAGATGTGCCATCCCTCAGAATATCTACCTTTTTTTTTTTATATTGTATCAACTGGTAATTTAAAAACAATAATAGCCAACTTTAATTTGGCACTTGCTGTGTGCCCAGCCAAGCAGCATGCTAATCACTCTACTTGCAGTGCCCCAAGCAATCCCCAACAAACAAAGGAAAAACATCTTTTATTATCCTCATTTTTCAGATGGAGAAACTCAGGCCTATGTAGGTCACACAGCTTGTGAGAGGTGAGGCCAAAACCAAATCTAAACAGTTTCCACAGAAACCTGAGATTCAGAGAAGTTATCCAACCAACCCAGGTCACACAGATAGTGAGTGGTAGAATCAGGATTCTAACAGGGTCTGACCTCAAAACAGAAGTTCTTAACACCATATTCTTAAACTCTCACCATATTAATAGATCCAAACACAAAATGCGACATTGTCAAGGGTTTCTGGATTTACAGTTCCTTTTGCAAAACTGACGTACAGGAGAAGAGTAAATGTGGAGTATTTATTAATTTAATAAGTTTTTGTAATTTTATTTTTTAATTACAGTTTACATTCAATATTATTTCGTATTAGTTTCCGGGGTACAGCGTGGTGGTTAGAGTCGTAGATACAAGGAACAGACTAATGGCTGCCAGAGGGCAGGGGGCTTGGGGCCGAAGTGGGAAGCGCAGGGAGGATTTAGTGAGCCTTTGTTGGGCTCCCTGTGGGTGGCAGCCCACTTGCCGCCATCCTGGAGGTGAAAGACAGCATCAGGTCTGCCTTCAGACAAGGCACATGCATTTTAGCAGTAGTAGCTTATTTTTTCCATCGCAGTTAGTGCCCTCTCCCCTTTATTTCATATACTTTTTCTAAAATATTCATTTCATAACTTCCCTATGACCAAAAGGCATAATTTGGGGCTGGGACATTTTCTTTGTCACTTCATGTTTTATCAAGTTTCATACAAATTAAGATGAATGCATAAAAGAAGAAAACCACCATTTGCATTTGTGTGGGCTAAAATAACTGCCACACAGCCCCTGTTCCTGCTGAAGAGTGGTTTCCTCCCACAAATTCTTTCCCCACCCCCGCCCTATGCACCAAAAATGGATTATGTGTTCTGCTCAATTCCTAATTCCAGAGTCAGGCCCAGTTGGGAGCAATCCCATCTACAGCCAACACCATGCCTCATGTTAAACTGTCAAAAGGAAAAAAATTGTTTGAGACCTAACACCCCATGAAACAAACGTCTGACACCCCACCCCACCCCAGGCCTCTCCGTTCCCTCAAAGAGGAGGGCAGCTTGGAATCTGTTTGTTTGTTTACTTCTGTTTATAAAAACAAGACTCGGAACTATTAAAAAATGGGAAAGTACAAAAAAGATATACAGAAGCAGGAAAAAATGTTCAAAATCAGCCTCAAGAGGACATGACTACTAACATTTTGGTTGTACTTCTTTCAGTATTTTATCCACCTTTAAAAATAACTGAGATCAAGTGGTGCTGCATCATTCTGAAATCCGTTTCTCGTGCGGCTTGTTGTTGTTACTGTTGTTTCACTTCAAAAGGCAATCTGCTTAATACACATGTGCAGCTCCCTTATGTTTTAGGCAAAGATGATTGCAGCATCTTGACTTGAGCATTCTAGAGGAGTCTGCAAACAGCCCAAGCTTCTTTTAGGTGTAATTCAGTAGGCTGTCCTGGGACTTTTTAACCCCGTGGTGGCGAGGATGTGCCCACTCAGTTTACCCTACATACAGCTATGTGACAAGATGAGAGCTGACCTTCCTGAAAAATATGACCTCTCACTGTCCTTTCATGCTAATATGAATTTAGTGATAAGTTTGTATTTTTTCATGTTTCACAAGATATACTGATTTACACCTGGTGATGTCTGAATTGCACAAGCAGGTGCGATTGCAAATCAAAAAGAAAGGAAGGATGGAAGAAAGGGAGGGAGGGAGGGAGGGAGGGAGGGAGGGAGGGAGGAAGGAAGGAAGGAAGGAAGGAAGGAAGGAAGGAAGGAAGGAAGGAAGGAAGGAAGGAAGGAAGGAAGGAAGGAACACAGCACGTGTGGAGGAGTGGAGGAGTCATTTAAACTTTTTTGAGATAAAAGTATGTAGGAGCCTCATTCATTTAACGAGGAGGAGGGGAAGACCAGACTCAGCTCGTCCTCCGACTGCTGCGCCCTGCAAAGGACTTCTGGTTGAGAAACCACCTCTGCACTTGTACTAACACCCTTCTTACTCCTCAGTCCCACGATGGGAACAGTCAAACAGCTGCCCAAGGCACCTTTCCGACTTGGTTTGATACAAATTGACATATGGGCGATTTGACAGATGATTATCTTTGAAAATCATTCAAATCCATGTACTTCTAAGTGAATCAGAGAGATCAGTACATATAATGGATTTTTTTAAAGTCTCTGTGTTGGACCAGAACAGAGATAGTGGAGGTAATCGTGAAAATTTTATAAGTTGTCAACCAGGGACTTCATCATCTTGCTTGATTTCAGTGGTGGGTGTTTTTGTAATTTTTAAATTGTGATTTCCAGGATTCTCTATCTCCCTTCTTTAAAAGAATTGCTGGTGCCTGGGAGGCTTCCACCATGGGGACATTCAGTTTTATTGGAGCTGGAGGAGTTTTCCAGATGGCATTTTTCTTTTCAGTCGAAACAAAGGGTAGAAGGCAGTGTCCCTAACAGGGTGTTGTCAGCCTGTCACACAGACACCGTCCCTTGAGTGGGTGCTCTGTATTTGGGGAGCAGGTGGTTTCAGACAGACATCGTTCAGGCACCAAGAAAAGCTCTGAGTCATGTGACAGGATGAGAATCACTATCTCACAGCCTACCTGTTTCTTCCCTGAAAGTGGAATAACATTTGAACTCCCCGGAAAGCCACACCTCTTCCAAAACATCATTGTGGCAAGTTTAAGTTCCTTTATCTACGAATGATCCTCATATTGGTGTTTTTCATAAATGTCTAAATGGAGAAAAAATGTATTCTACTCGTCTTATTTCTAATGAGGGAAGAAGAATTTGCAGCGTCTCGGTTCTTCTGAGGTGAGCTGCCAAGTTGGATTGAGCTCCTCAGTAATGGGAGGTTTAACTAGTGAGTTCCTGTTGGAAACAGCTCTTAATATTGTTTCTTCAGAGAAGAGCACACATTTCTAATGTGCTGTTTCCATAGATCAGAACGTGGTGAACTAGATGATTTCAACTGTGAGCATCTTGATCTAGGCTGGAAGCTGTCACCCAGACACACATTTGAACTTGAAAAAATGGTGTGCAGGGAGGCACCAACAAAAGAAGAGTCCATATTCCACACAAAACATTTGGACAGTCTGTTTTTTAAGTCAGTTCTCAGTTACTTATAGGGTAATTGCCAAACCCACATTTATAAGCAGTTATAAGTGCACAGCTCATAGCTAAGTATCAAATATTTATTTTGAGTTATCTACAATTTGGATTAACTAGGTCCCTGGAGGAAAATAATAAAGTGCTGATAGTGCAAAACCAGCTTTCCTCATTTGTGGAGAATGTGACATATTTCTGTTTTCTTCATAGACAAAAATCCCAGGTCAAATTTGTTTATAGCAAGCCCTGGAGGAACTTTAAAAGGTTTTAGTAATAAATATTTCCTTTTAAAATGAATTATTAAATAGAGCTTTAAAATGTGTTGTACTGCAGCTTTAATTGTATTGCACTGGGATTTGACTTTCTTTCAAAAGTAAGTTTTATTAAAAAGTTGGTTGTAAAAATGCAACTGAGAAAGAAATGTATAAAACAAAGTATAGAAGTCTCTTATTTCTGCCCACATTTTAAAATTTTTGGCAGGGCTTGATAGCCATGATAGCTATTGCTAAAATACCGAGGCTGACTAATGCCTCCCTCGCCAACGCCGGCTCTGACTGATCGTGTTAACGCTCGCCCGCTCAGTGTTTTTCATGGCCCATGTCTACTCTCAAGAGAGCTTAGCCTTGAATTGTCCACCTTCCACAGTGTTCCCAGAATTATCTACCTTATTTAAAACCTAGTTAGTTAAGCCCCTTGTTTCAGGGCCTCTGCAGGCACAACTATGAAGTGAAATGCAAACCCCTTGACAGAGCTCACCAGGCCCCTCACTGCCCAGGCCCAACCCCCCTGAGTGCCAGCCAAAATGTTTACCTGTTCTGGAATTTATAATTTGCTTTCTCACCTCTCTGCCCTTGCATTTACTATGTCCCCTCCCTTCTATCTCTGATAAACTCCCACTCAACTTTCAAGAGCCTGATGAAATGTCATCTTTTCTGTGCCACCTCCCTGACCACCCAAGAAAAAAAGAGCTACTCCTCTTCTGGGTCTCCTATGGTTGCACTTAGTACCTTACTGCAGAATGTATGTACAAATGTTTGTCTCCCCCTATAGACCCTGACGTCTGTGAGGGCCCGGGCCCACATCATTGCTTCCTTGTCACTGGCAAAGCTCTGTTGAGTGAATACCTACAGAGTGTTCCACGGCATCCAGCAAAAGTAAACAACAAACAATAAAAATCCAGTCTCTCTTCATCTATTGCATGGAATACGAAATATTTGGGAGTAGTATGTACGTAACAAGTGTTAACACCCTGCAGCTGAACTGTAGAAGGAAAGCACCCTGTGAAACTCTGTGGGTGGCCCCTGCATAGCCTCATCCCAATGGCAAAGAAGGTAGACCACACACCAGTGTTTCTCCTCCCTACCTGCCTTCTGCTTTCCTCTTCCACTTCCTGTGATGTCTCACCCTCAGCATCTACACTCAGGTGCCCTCTGGCTGGCCAAAGCTCTTTATTATACAGCGTATACTAAGCCATACACAAAATTTTTCTCCTTCTCCACCTCAACCAACTTCCTTTCCCTCTGCCAAGTGTCACGTGACACCTGCTCAAGAAACAAATAAGATTATATGATACACGCTCAGGCAATCAGCTCAATCTTCCAGAGAGAAATATCTTTTTAAAAGATTAGCTGGTTAACTCAAATGAATCCAACCAGCAGAACGACTGAAGAGTTATTTTTCTATTAGAAGGCCTCCAGAAGCCCGTTGGACTTTCTGGGTCAGTAGAGACCACCAGGCCCAAGATGGAAGAAGTGGTGCAGCAACCAGAACCCCATTTTCTGAAAGGTTGCAGAAATCTCCCACGGGGCCTTCCTCAGAGTCAGTGCCTGGAAGATCACGATCTCTCAGGCTTTCCATTTGGGGCCTAGTGGAAAGAAATCACTAACACACACACACATGCATGCACGTACGCACGCATGCACGCACGCACACGTAGAATTAGGGCAAGGAGAACAAGGAGAAAAGGGGAGAGAAAAGGCGTGTCAATACTGGGGGAACCATAGAGGGGCTACACTGCCTACATAGATGGCCTTCATCCCAGAAGCCAAATAGAAGAATCACAAATGCACCCATCGCAGCATTTTTTTTTTCTATTTAAAATGCTTTCCCCCTAAAGAAACTGTGTCCTATATTTTGTTAAGAAAAAAAAAATTACAAAAGATTGAGTGAGTCAGAAAGCCCCAGAGCACTTTTCTTCCTGAAATTATGAAAGCCTACTGAACCACTGAAAATGTCTGTGTGCTTCCCTCACTTCTGATGATATTTGTTTCTATCCCCAATTTGATCTTATTTCCCAGCCAGCCATTCCTCTTATTGCTACACATGCTGAGATCAAAGGATGAAGAGGCTGTTAACATGTGAGACTAATGTTACAGAGAGAAGAGTCGGAAAGGGCTCCAACCTCATCACAGAAAAAAAATTCAAGAGATCAAAACCATTTTCAGAGGAAGCCAAAACCAAAAATAGTAGCAACTTTAAACTTCAATTTAGGAGCTTGAGGGATGTTGTACCCCTCCATGTGGTTGCCTAGGAACAGGATTCATTTATCCTATGCTATCCAATAATTTCTTGGAAATTGCAATTCTATATTATATATATGATTGTTAAGTTCTCCAAGCTGGAAAGCACCTCCAAAATTCACTGTAAATGAAAAAGCCCCTCAAAGAGTGCAGTTTAGGGGGGAGGGGGATAATGGGGGGGAGGGGCAAGCCAAAGAACTGAATAGAGGACTCAGGGGCACAGACAGCAGGGTGGGGATTGACTGGGGGGCGGGGCAAGGGAGAGCAACGCAGGAAAGGGTGGGGCAACTGTAACTGAACAATAAAAAAAGGAGCGCAGTTTAAGTTACAGTTGTGGGATCTTTGTCAGGAAAACGTCATAAAGCTAAAGCTCTTTTAGTATCTCTTGCTTTCCCAAAACATTAGCATCCTTCTCCTTGAACAGGAGATGTTCTTATCCATAATATCTTAGGCTTCACTTTGATTACTGAACTGTGGAGTCTTCTTATAGATAAATGAATTTGTCTTGATTAGACATACTGTCTTAGTATGTCAAAAAATATAAACAGGAATATTCTAGTCTGAATTAAACCAGGCAAAATTGTTCTGGTTTTACCCCTAAGCATGAATAAAAGAATATCCTTGATTACAAATGTGTAAGAAGCAAAAAGCATGATTTTTGACCCTGGCTGGGTGGCCCAGTTGGTTAGAGCATCGTCCTTTACACCAAAAGGTTGCAGGTTTGATCCTCCGGGCACAGAACTAGGCTGCGGGTTCCATCCCCAGTCAGGGTGCTTGTGGGAGGCAGCCAACAGCTGTTTCTCTCTCCCTCCCTTCCTCACTTTCTCTCTTTCTAAAATCAACAAACATATCCTCAGGCGAGAATTTTTTTTTTAAGAATGACATTTGGTTTTCGGTACATAATAAATTTTCTTAGGTTCTTGCCTAGTACATGCCCAATCACGAGGGTGAAAAGTTTGAGTAACTGTCACAGGGAGGCTCAGTGAAGGTGCCATCCATGACACCAGCACGTTTGTTGCTTATAAAAGCAGCACTGCTGGCCAAATCCCTGTCCTCTCCACTTCCCGTAATTCCATCAGGCCAGAGCGATGATTTCACTGAATATGCTGAGCCTTCCGTTTCTGGTTCCCTTGTGTTGTCAGATGAATAAAGGGCATTCTGAGAGCTAACCCTCCAGTGGGTAGAATATTCCTCCTGCTTATGTTCCTTGCTAATGCTTTTGGCTTCTGTACACATTAGCACTTTTCACAAGGATCCTTGATGAGGCTAAACTTTCCCTCTTCACTTTCCTCTTTGAAATAGCCTATGTTAACATCTAGATCAGGGAAAGAAACAGACCAATGACTACAGAGGGTGTAATCATGTGATTTGGTGAGTGCAGTTTTCCATAAAATGTTAAGATCCTGGATATCCTGTGCCTGAGAGCAAAGACTCTGCAACTCGAACACGTGTCTTCTCATAGAACCATCTATGAAATGATAGCTATCAGCTGAATAGCAAGGTCTCAACTAACCAGGATTTAATCATAGGAGAAATATTCCCATTGTCAAAAAACCTTGCCCTGGGCCCTGTGGGGCTTAAAAATATGCCCCAATAATTTTTTTTCTTCAGTTCAGTTTTAAGAGAGTTGAATGATAACAGAATAGACTCATATAAAAATCTTATTTAAAAATAATTTTAAAATTTCCAGGAAAGTCCTAACATAAGTCCATGCCCAGTTCTATCTTCTACAACCGCACCAACAGAATGAAGTTCAGAATGACTTTACCCCCGTTTACTAATGAGGGACTGTCAGTGGCTGTTTCGGGCTCCTGTGGAACACTGGATAGAGGAGTTCAAACACTGAAGTGCTGAAGTACATTAAAGTTAAAAATGAAGTCAATTGCCCTGGCTGGTGTAGCTCAGTGGATTGAGCACGGGCTGCGAACCAGGCATCGCAGGTTCGATTCCCAGTCAGGGCACATGCCTAGGTTGCAGGCCATGTCCCCCAGCAACCGCACACTGATGTTTCTCTCTCTCTCCCTCCCTTCCCTCTCTAAAAATAAATAAATAAAATCTTTAAAAAAAATGAAGTCAATCAACAAATTCTTATCAATTTCAGGTGTTAAATTAGTAATGTACATGTGTTACTTTATTCAAGAATGTACAATTCTGCTGTAGAAAATGAGAAATCAAATGGGATAGGTGAAGCTTGAAAGATGTGACAAGTGACTTATAAGCCATTAGGCCTAAATAAAATAAGTAGTACAGACATGTGCTGGACATAGGAATAGAAATGCAGACTGAACACAGAATTGTCACCCAACCTTAAGTATGTGTGAGGTACAAAAGTCACTCAATATTTATGAGACCTTAAATGGGCCACCCACTGGTTACCCCCATGCTGGCCCCACAGATGCTCTCCACACAGACTCCGTCACTCCTGAGAGACTAACTGGCGAGAGACTAACCAGACCCACTTGTCCCTATGTCCCTCCAACTGAGCCTCCTTGCTCCAAACCTCAGCTCTGTTCCTCTTAAACACACCACAAAGAGGGAAGGCTGGTGAGAGAGCAGGAAGAGGGGGAAAAGGAGAAGGAGAAAGGAGTAGGGTGAAGTGGGGGGGGGGCAGGAGGGAGGGGGATGGAGACTGACCAGACCTCACAGTGTGGTCCTCACACCTCATTTGTACCCAACCCTAAGTAAAAACCTGCTGCATCTCTTTCCCCTTGCTTCTCACTGTGTGTTTTAAATGGATTCAGTAAACCATGTAATTCAAACATCTTAATTTGGGAATAGCTTGCCTGGTAGTTTAAATTTGGAGGCTACATTGCATCAAGGTAATTTCCCACATGACAAAGCTCATCAGTGTTTCTTAGGCCTTCATACTATCTGCTAATTGTCTGCCACCAAGGGCCAATGGAAGAAAACTAAATGAAAGGTGGCAACCAATTATTAAGGGGGAAACTGCAGTAGTCAATCCTGCTTAGTCCTGTAGCTTATTTTCATCTGATCTTTTTTGCGACTTTATATTACATACATTTAAGTAGTCATGTTTCCTCCTAGTAAAATTATCCCTAAATCAAATCATTAGGTTATAGATATTGGTATTTCACAATGTTCCCCAAAGAATATAGTGCCTATAAGGAGAGGCATGATCTCAAGACGCTCAGCCGGCTGAACAAGCCTCACCACCATCATTGAGAAAGAGTCTACCAACTAACTGACGCATTTCATTGCACCTGCGTTTATTTGCCACACATTTCAGAGGGGCCAGGCACTGTGCTGTGGGCTGTGGTGGGGAAAAGAGAAATACGTATTTCACTATTTCAGGAGTTTCAGAGCACATCGCAGCGATCATACACAGTATATCACAAAGATACACCAAGTACCCACGTAATTGCAATACAAGGAGCTAGCTGCATTTCATAGAGACATGCAGACAAGCCTTTATGGAAATTCGAAAACAGTCAGCAATCACATTTACTGGAAGAATCCCAGTGAAGTGAAATGATACAAACTCTCTTGAGGGTGATTTAGCAATGTGCATGAAAAGACTTAAGACTGCACATTTATGGTAGTTAAAAACTGGAAATAATCTACATGCCTAACACTTTGGGAGTGGTTACCTCCATTCACTAGGATATATGCAGCTCTTCAAAGTACATTGCAGACAGCTATTTCATAAGGTGTTATGGGAAATACATAAAATACACTCGGTTTAAAAAAAAGGTATTCAAAACCTTCAAAAGGACAATGAAATATTTCTCTCCCCTCATAGGATCCCCAGTACCTTTACCCATAGACACCATTGTTTAAAAGTGCACACACCTCTATTTTCAGTCAAATAACCTTTATTTTTATTCAAATAACAGATATCATACTATATCTATCCACTGTTTGGCACTTTGTTTGGGGTCCTTACCCATTTATTTTGGCACTTTTTCCATATTAACAAAATATAGATCTACAGCATCTTCCTATACAGTCAGGAAGTATGCAATTGTATGGGTTTTTATTCAGTGCCCTAGTAAAGAACAATTATATTGTTTATAAGATTTTGCCATGACAAACAATGTTGCAATGACTCTACATAAAATGTTATCAATAATATGTTAAAATGTTCAAGATATTTTTAATTTAAAAAAGGGCAGATGAACATCTGGTTCCCAATACCACACGTAAGGAACTTAGAAGTTGCTACTCCGTTCTCCAAGTAGAAAGGTAAACAGACTGGAAAATCAGCAGTTCATCTTGGATCCGTATGAGGGGAAAGGACAGGGGTCACACCGCTGCCCCCAGGACTAGAAAGACAGGAAGCAGAGGCCCGCAGGGGAAACCCCCAGGAACTGGCACTGGGGTGGGAAAGCCAGGACCGTCCTTGACAAATTGCTGGGGACGCAAATTGCTGGGGACGCAAGTCTGAGAGTGAAAAACCCCAGGGGGACCCAGTCATGGGGTGTCCTCACAATGTTGTGAGATTTACCTCAAGGAATTTGGCCATATTCCCACAGCAAATACCAGAAAAATCCCCGCAGGCTTCCTGCAGAGAGGAGGGTAAAGGGAGCATTTTGAAATGTGCCGTCGTATTCCATCTTCCTCACAAGGCCCCTGCCCCAGAGAAACTAGCTGACTGAGTCCCATAGTTGGGGCGCCCTGGAGCCTGACTGGCCCAGGGAAAGGGAAACGCCCAGCCCCAGCCTGCGCCAGCCATCCCGTTCCACCCGCAGGGGAGAAAACCTAAGGAACTTTCGTGACGTTTCCAGAGGCAAAGGTTCACTGAAAAAATGAGTCCTAACCATAGCATTCTGGGGAAGGGCCCAGCCCGGAGCAGGTCTGCCTCAGGCCGGCCTCGGTGTGTGGGTTCATGACTTTGTGCTGGAAAGATTTCACAACATGGGTCCAGGTCATTTTAAGAGTACGTTTATTAAGGCTGGGGACAGTGAAACAAAGGAAGGACTCGGTGGAAGGACAGGAGAGAACCTAGGTGGTGCACTGCTGTGGCTCCCTAGAAACGTGACAGGAAAGGACCGAGCCTAGACGGGGCTGCTGTTAGCTCACTGGGGAGTCAGAGAACAAGGGGGCGTGGACACAAAACCAGGAGGTACGCCAGGGACCAGCTGCCGCTGCCCATTGCTCCACCTGGTGGCAAGGCTCATGGGGCCCTGAGAGCTTGGGAGGAAATGAGAGGTCCAGGCCCGGGAAGGCGCGTGGGCATGCTTTAGAGAGAGCCAGCACTGAGGCTTCATCCTGCGGGCTTTCTCTCTTTTTCTGAAGGTGAAAATCTTAGGGGAGGGTTTCGGCAGAATATTCATTAGCTTTCCATGTGCATTTTTAATGTGCTGATGCATCAAGAAGAGTGTATAGGGGAGTTTGGGATTATTCTTTGGTCTGCTTTACTGTTTTAATTTTATCTTGGGTCTGTTTGGCTCTAATTAGGTTTTTGTTATTTGTTCCCCTGACTTCATCTGTCCTTGGGTTAGCTGGCACAAATGGCATTAATTGGGTCTCTATTCTCTCTTTTCCATGACTAGGGTGATTTAAGATACATATTTTCTGGTTAGGGAGGACAGGTATAAGCCATTTGCTCTTAAGAGTCTTTGGTTAGGGGAGATAAGGTCTGTGATTCACTAGCTGGATGTGAGTTGTTCAAATTGTTTGGCCCTGTTTAATTCCCTTGTCTTAGCTTCCCTATTCCCCTTGCCCAGGACTTTTCCCAGCTTCTTACTGTGCTGTCACAATAGGACCACAGAACACAGCACCCCCCAACCCCACCTGCCTCCACCTTACTAAAGGTCTATTTATACCCCATTCCCTTTATGTGGTATATCATGTCTGGCCACTGAGAAAAATTACAAGGCATACCAAAACACAAAAACCACAATCTGAAGAAACAGACTGAGCATCTGAATTAGACATGGCAGGGATGTTGGAATTATCAGGCGGGGAATTTAAAACAACTATGATTAACATGCCAAGGACTCTGATGTGTAAAGCAGACGGTGTGCAAGAACAGATGGGTGATGTCAGCAGAGAGATGGAAATCCGGCAAGAGAACTGAAAGGAATGCTAGAGATCAAATACACTGAAACTGAATGAAGAATGCCTTAATGCACTTAGGAGATTGGACACAGTGCAGAAAGAATCTCTGAGCTGGAGCAAATCTCAATAGAAACATCCAAACTGAAAAGCAAAGAAAACAAAGGCTGGTGGGGGGTGGAGAAGAACCAGAATCAAATATCAAAAAATTGCAGGGCAACCACAAAAGGTATAATATATACATAATGGGAAAACCAGAAGAAAAAGAAAGAAATAGAAGAGATATTTGAAATAATAATGACTGAGAATTTTCCCCAAATTAATGTTAGACACAAAGTCACAGAGAGAAGAGACCTAGAAAACATGAAGCAGGATAAAACAAAACAAAACAAACAAATCTATACATAGGCATGTCATTTTCAAACTATTAAAAATGAAAGATATAGAACAAAAATCCTGAAGAAGCCAGAGGACAAAAAACATCTTCACTAAAGCGGAGGAAGGGTAAAAACTATATTCTTACCTCTCTTCAAACACCATGCAAGGAAAAAGAGAGTGGAGTGAAACATGTAATGTGTTGAGAGATAAAGACCACTGACCTGAATTCTATACCCTACAAAATTATCCGTCAAAACTGAAGGAGAGCCCTGGCTGGTGTGGCTCAGTGGTTGGAGTGTTGTCCCACAAACCGAAAGATGGTGTGTTCGATTCTCGGCCAGGGCACAAACCTAGGTTGCAGGTTCGGTCCTGGTCAGGGCATGTACAGAAGACAACCGACTGATGCTTCTCGCTCGCATCGCTGGTTCTCTTTTTCTCTCCCTCCCTTCCCCTCTCTCTAAAATCAACAAACGTGTCTTCTGCTGAAGATAATAAAAAAGTGAAGGAGAAATACAACTTTTTTAGACAAACAGAAGTTGGGGGAATATGTTGCAATACACCTGGCTTGCAAGAAGTGTTAAAAGAAGTTCCTTAGAATAAAAATAATATAGGTCAGAAACTTGAATACATAAAGAAGAGCACTGAAGAAGAAGTAAGTGAAAGTGAAACAAAAACCTATTTTTCTTATTCCTTTTTCTTCTTAATTGATTTAACAACGTTCAACATAATATCAACAATGTATTCGATTATGTATACCTATACATATGCTTATATATATATTACATATGGATGCATTCTACAAAGTTAACATGGACTTCGGTGACTGTGGTGAGTCCGTGCAGGTACACCATTTGTAAGGAGGCACCACGCTGGTGGGGATGTTGTCAGTGGGGGAGGCTATGAATGTGTGGGTGCAGGGGCTCTATGGGAAATCTCTGTACCTGCCTCTCAGACTAGGACCTAAAAGTGCTCTAAAAAATAAAGCCAAGGACAAAAGGGCAGATGATAAAATAGCATACCCAGTGCAATCCCACTTTAATTTAGTTAAAATACATCTGCCACAGGGCAGAAGAGTCGGAAAGGAGAAACTACATATATAACTACTAGTTATCTAAATAGTGGAATTACAGGCAATTTTAATTTTCTTCCTTTTACTTTCTGTGTTATCTATTATCTAAATTATCTACAGTGAACATATATCATATGTAATTAAAAATTAAAATAAATTGTTTAAGAACAGCTTTGTGGATGAGACATCCTTTGGAACAATACTTGGAAGAAAGGCGAAATTTTGACTTGTTCAGATACAGAGAAAATACTAGCAATGAAAAGAATTGTGACTAAAGCTACAAGGAATGAGAAAGTTTAGGCAAGTTGGAAATAAACTGTCTAGTTAGGTTGGAGCATAGAAGATCTATAAGAAAGTGCTGGAAAAGAAAGAGGTTGGAACACTGAATTGAGACCTTGCCCCTTAGAGGAGGTGTTGAAACCTGACACAGCAGGTGCCCAGGAGAGGAGCAGTGAGAACAGAGGTGGGCAATTGCACCTCTTCGACAGATAATTTAGTTATCTGGAATATCCTTAAGCACTTAGCAGTTAGTATTAAGTTTGATATGTCTCAAAAAAGAGTCAAAATTAGCAGGCAGTTTCAGAGAGGATACTCAACCTAAAGGAAACACAACGTCATAAGTCAAATGTAGGAAAAGCATTAGAGAAACAGTGTTACATAAAATACCTTCAAAGGCATTACTACTCACCACACAAATGATTTCACAACATACTTTGTAAGCCTGTGCGATGTTAAGTGCTTATGCCCAAGAGATGGACATGGGAAAGATGACTGAATTACAAGATCTCTACCAATTCCATGAAGCAGGTAGACTACCTGAAATGCATACCAATTACAGCCATGGTTGTCACCGAAGAAAGACTGATCCCAAGGACATTGAAGGGGTGTCTGGACATCAGGTTCACACTGAGGCTATTGTAAACACTGCCCAAATCCAGTCCAGAATACTGACTATCTAACATTTTCTAGAGTAAATGGTTGACCTTTTGGAAATTTCCCACTATCACTAAGAAAGCAGAGAGCAATAAAATATGCCAAATGTTCTATACCATAATATTCCATGGCAAGTATTAAAATACTGGCCTAAAGCAACCCAAGTCAACCCAATCCAACAACTGTTTAATAAACAGCTTCCAAATGGGGATTAATCTGACACCCACTATGCTGGTTTCCTTGCAGACCTCTCTGTCTTTCATCCCAGCAGTCTTGCACAGAAGGTGTCATTGCCCCTGTTTTACAGAAAAATATAACGTGGCTCAAAGGGCTGCATTCACTTGTGCTATTCACACCACTAACAGGAGATAAAGCTGGCATCAGGGTCTTGTTGGCTGAGGGCCCGTGACCCTCCCACCGAGCAACATAGCCTAATTTTGCTTGCCTACCCCCAAACAGCCTTCTGAAAACATCATCATCTTTTTTTTCTGTGCCAGTACCACGATCAGAGCAACTGGGAGAAACCCTCAAGACTAGTTTCAGAGAGATAACCGGATCTCTCTGGCTCATCAGAGTAATAATGCCATGGCAAACAGCCAAACCATCTCAAATTTCTAAGCAAAGAGCTGTGCCAAATAAGCAAAGAGCTGGGCAAAATCAAACACTGGACAGAATAATAACAGTGTCTTTCGTTGGTTTGGGGATCAGGTAAGCAGATTCCTTTAAGAAAGAAAAAAAAAACAGAAACAAGACATTTAAACCTCCAAATATAATGCTTATGCATTTTAAATATCTGAAATTCCTTTTAAAATCTCAAGAATGAAATTTCAATTTAAAATATCTAAAAATAGCATAGAATGGAGCAAAATGTTACTGTTTGAGCCAAGCGAGAAAGAAGCTCTTTTGCTATCTTTATAGAACAAGATTCTTCAGGGAATGGAGGCAGTGCTCCGAGAACAGAACATCTTTTCCCCGAACGCCCACCACTCCCTAATATCACTGCACTTTCGTCTTACATCCACAGGCAAGCTTCTTTTTTCCTCCCCCCCAAAAAAGATGGAAACATAGCTGGTGGAAGTATCTCAACATCTCCGAATACTTGATGATGTTCAGAATTAGGAAAAGAACATTACTGGGAAAGTGTTTTCTGTAATCTCACCAGAGATCAGTACACGCAACCAAGGAAAAGCTAGTAACCTGTTAACAAATCCTCCTGCTGCTCTCCAGAGCCGTCGTTGGAGGATGGGGGGCAGCTGAAGAGCAGGAAGGAAACCAAAGAAAGGGGTCGTACCAACAAGGGTCTGACTGGTGCACCCACCCACCCACCAAACACTCACAGGGTCCTCACTATGGACTAGGTGTCAGGAAAACAAAAATAATTGGTGTGTTAGGTTGAGTTTCTCTGTTAAACACTCCCATAGCACATGGTCCTTCCTCTTTGTAGCACTCATTACGGAATCACATTTTTGTGTTTTTAGCAACATGTTAAATCTTAAGATGCTTGTTTATGGGAATGTAGAATAGTACAGCCACTATGAAAAACTGCATGGGAGTTTCTCAAAAAAAAAAAAAAGACTGAGTTACCATTGGATCTACCAATTTCATTTCTGGGTCTGTATCAAAAAGGACTGAAACCGGAGTTTGGAAAGCCATTTGCACCTTGTCTCACAGCAGCATTACTCACAACAGGCAAGAGGTGGAAGCAACCCAGTTGTTCAATTGACAGATGAATGGATAAAATATGGTCTATACCTACAAGGGAATATTATTCAGCCTTAAAAAGGAAGGAAATCCTATCACATGCTACAACATGAATGAACTTTGAGGACCTTATGCTAAGTGAAATGAGCCTGATTGGTGTGGCTCATTGGACTGAACACCAACTTGCAATCTGGAAGGTCACTGGTTCGATTCCTGTTCAGGACTCATGCCTGGGTTGTGGGCTGGGTTCCCCAGTTAGGGGCATGTGAGAGGCAACTGATGATTTTCTTACATACTGATCTTTCTCCCTCTCTCTTTCTCCTTCCCTTCCCCTTTCTCTAAAAATCAATAAATGAAATATTTTTTTGAAAAAAGAAAGAAAGAAGCCTGTCTCAAAAAGACAAATACTACATGATAGTTGCCAAGGGCTGGGGGAAGAGAGGAATTAATGTTTAATGTATACAGAGTTTCAGTTTTGCAAGAAGCAGATGTTCTAGAGATTAGATGAACAACAATGTGAATATATGTAACACTACTTAACTATATGCTTAGAAATGGTTAAGAAGGCAAATTTTATGTTATGTGTATTTTACCACAATTAAAATTTTTTAATTAAAAAGAAACTTGTTTATCTGTGTATCTTTATGATTTAAGTACAGGTCCTTGCATACAGAATATGCTTAGTAAATATTTATTGGGTGGATAGATGGACAGATGGATGGACTGACTGGATATACAGATGGGAATGTGAGCAGAAGTGTAACATATAAGCCAACAATTACTATGTCTTGTGGACGAGAGAAATGGGCCCTGTAATTGAAGAAGAGTTATTTTTACAGTTGATTTTGATATGCTATTTATCATATAAAGTTACTTTTTTATCTACAAATACCACAAAATATTTTTTCAGTTTCTGCATATTAACAAGTTATTTTTATTTTTGGACATTACAAAATTTAATCAGAATCCTTTAAAAATATTCTGCATGCATTTAACAAATCTGACAAAGGACAAGTATCCAGTTTACTTGCATTATAGGTTCTTCGAACTCTGCTTCAGCTGCAGTTTCTTGAGCATTCACTGTAGATGTGCTAGGGCACTCCGAAAAATGCTTTCATCTAGATTCTAGACTAGATGTAATTTCAACTCCTTAACAGTTAAGGAGTAGTTATAGTTGTACAGCCCTAAAAGTATTTTGGCCCTTTGAAGGCAACTGCAAGGCTGATGTGGCCCCCGGTGAAAATGAGTTTGACAGTCCCGGTAGAAGGCCCTGCCCTTTCCGAGGCACACGTGGAGTCTGCACACTGAAGACCTTTATTGGCCTCAGGAGTGCTGAGGAAAGCCTGCCATCCTTTCAGCCTTTCCCCCCTTTCACCTGTGGTCCCCTCCACCTGATCATCTCTAGGTCCATGCCATGCTTGGGCAGTAAGTTGGCGGCCACCAAACCACTGTCCGTCAAAGGTCTGAATACAATAATCAGCTTCCTCTGGATTCCTGTAGGACACAGAGGCCACACCATCTGGGTGTCTATCAGAAAGAAGGAGCTTCCTAATTTGTCCAGACTTTGAACACTCTGCTCGAAGACCTTCTCTGCTCTCATTCAGCACCAATGGATTGCCCTCAAAATCCACAGGATGACCACTCACTCATGGTGCATTCGGGATGGCCCATCCCTTTTCTCGGGTCTCCAATCCAAATGCTCTTGTTGCTCAGACAGCTTTTTCTTGTAGTCCTTGCAATTCTTCCTCTTCTTGAAGGCACCATATTCCCCCTTCAGCTGAAACTTTGCTAACTCAACATGTAATTTGTAGCCTCTAATTTCATCTTCATCCAAAAGTTTTAATGTGAGATCCACATATTCTCTCTTCAAATAACAGCAAATCTCATCTCCTTTAAGATTCCCTTGATTATCTTCATAAAGCTTGACCTTAAATTCTTCCTGTCTGAGGATTTCTCATAATAATGCCAAACCTGGACCTGAGCTATATAAATTCATCCACTGTGATGTCCGAAGGCAACCCAGACGCATACACATTTGAACTTTTGTCTTCTCCAATATGAAACCTTCCTGATTCGGCCTTTCTCTTTTCTCCCCTCTTTTTGGGACCCGTGGGTTCAGGGACTTTTCTCTGTGGCAGTTCCTCTGCAGGCCTAGCACTACCATCTTGTGCATTCGCAGTAGAGCCTGACGCTCCATCATTAGAAAAGCCATAACTGGCCTGATGTGTAGCAATGAAATCCTCAGTGATCTTGGGGAACCAAGCCTTCTTGTCCAGGTCCTGTTTGTAGGGGGTGTCATCTGGCGGCTTCCCAAAAGACTTAGTTTCTCTACAGGGATCTTTCTGGGTGTCACCATCCTTGGTGTCTCCATACAATTCTTGCATTTGCAACTGTTCATCAAAGTCGTTGTTCCCATCCAAGTTGCTGTGGCTCATTTTGCCGACTCAGCCCACAGGTAGAGATCGGGCGTGCAGAAAGGCTGAGATGAAGCCAGCTCGCTCCCCCAATACCACAGAAAATTTTAATACAAATTTAGTTCTATCTAGTTGAATGATTTTTTCTTCTTATTTCTTTTCACTACAATATAGTCTGTCTTCTGACCCAGGTGATATTAACACAGAAAAATCCAGCACCTGTGCTCTTTCCAGCACCTCTTGTAATTCAAAAGGGTAATGTGAAATAAAGCTTACACTCAGCACTGCAGAAGATGAAAGCAGGTGATAAGTTGCTTGCCCATGGATTATTAATCAGCTGCCCTCCAGGCACCGCGTTAGGAAGCTGTGTCATGTAATAAACAGCAGACAAAAAAGAATAATCTCCCTTTTCTGGGTCTGAAGTGTAGGCATGTGCCATAAAACTAAACTGACATCTGTTAGCAGGCTTGTCACATGGATGGTTTTTTTCCTGCAGAATCTGGAATAAATTAAATCTTAAAATAAAACTTGGAACAGAGAGGCTGCTTTACATAATTCCCTCTAATGGTGTGCTGTGAACTCATCACACTGAGTTCTTATAAGAAATGTTGCATTATCATTTTAGGTGCAAAACTGTTGAATGCTGAGCCATGCTAGGTAATTTGTGTTTTTTAAATGGTCCTTATATTTTTAGCTAAAAAGTGGCAAATGAAACCGTCCTTTCCTGATATTTTTACAGGATGGAAAACAAATCAGGTTTTACCTCCCAACGAAAGTACGACCGCCTTTGCCCCAGCCCCTGCGGCCTGTTCCCTGGCGGTTTGTGATGCTTGGACACCGTGGGGAGCTGGCAACGCAGAGCAGAGTTCCCAAGGCCGCCGGGTGTGCTGGTCTGACCTCACAGGATTCGCTCAGGGGTATGCTCCCTCAAAGGGTTCACAAATATGAAAGTGAGTTCTGAAAGCTTTTCCTGTCCAGAGGCATTAAGCACTTTTTAGCACACACTCAGGGCTTGCTGAGCTGCACAGCCCCGAGAATCAGAGCGGCGCAGCACAGAACACGACATGCCTCTGTGGACCACAGCGGCCTTCAGGAGGAGAAGCCACACAAAGGGGAACCTTCGTGGGCATCTGAAGCTTATAGCCTCTCTGCTCCCTCGGGATTCGCTTGGCTCTTAGTCCCAAAATTTTGTCAAAATGGCAAGATTCTCAGACAAATAAAGCCACCTCTGATTCACAGCGAAGGATAACAAACGTCAGCTCTCGGGAGGCTAATTTCCTCCGTATGTGACATCTTCCTCTTTTGTAATAACACCGGGCCACTTGGAAAATCCCAAAGAAGAGATTTTTTTGTCATAATGCTTTCTTTCCTATAAAATCCCAGTTCTCATCTCATCAAACTTCTGCTTCATTTCTCTCACGGACACGAGTTTGTTTCCTGGACAATCTTCTCAAATGGTGGTGTTATGCATCACACACGGTACAATAGCGGAAACTGAGGCAGGGAGGACACAGCGACTTGGGAAGGACACGCGGAGGGAGGCTGCAGAATTGGACAGCCAGGCTCTGGACCACCTTCTCGTTTAAAGGGTTTTATGCACAGCAGGGGATGAGGGTTTGCAATTGGAAGGCGGAGCCACTGAAGTCCTCTCTGCACACTGAGGGTCATCAAAGGGCAATCTGCATATCACCTGGGTTAGAGTGAGGGTGGGGGGATGGTTAAAAATGCGTGTCCCTGGACTCCACGCAGACAACTAAATCAGAATTCCCAAGGTTGGTCCTGGGTTTGACATCTGAATCAAGTTCCCTAGGTGATTAGATTCTTTGCTCGTGGTCTGATGCTGTTATTTTTCGGTCTGTTTTCCAGTCTTCCAAATCCTAACAGTAAAATCTGAGAACCACTCAGTTGCACAGGTAGGAGTGGGTCTCTGAATTCCGGAGCACCGTTCACACAAAACACTGGTCATGGCTTCTGCCCAAGGAAAACCTGGGGGAGAACACATCCAAGAGAGCACAAACCGCTGCTAGTTCCAGACGTACCTGTTTATTCTCAAGTGGACCTCACAGCTGATGGCATCTACATGCTACCTAAGCACTGAATGGTGCGAAATTCATTAAGAAGAGCCCAGGCTGCTCGCTTCACAGCAACTCTCACCATTAGATAAGAGCGAGAAGGATGAAGAGCCAAAACTCATTTCCTGAATATTGAGGGAGAAAGTTCTTGACTCACACTTTCAAGATGGCTTGTCCTTAGGGTCCACTGCAGATTGATGGAGACAGGAAAGATGTCTCTGAATTTCAAATTGCAATTCAGGACCGTGAATGACTCATTACTCCTCAATTGCCACTGGCTTATTTCACAGAAACACAGCACCATGGTGATTTAAATTCTGCAAGACGAAGCTGCTTTCAAATACACAGAAAGATACCTCTCTTTGAAACGGACTTTAAACAAATCCAAATAGAAGGCTGCACTGGGAGCTAAAAGAGTCACCCAAGCTTCTCCCTTTACCGTAGCACACCCTCTTTCCGTGGAGTTTTCCACCCAAATGTTCTTCTGAAACATCCCTGACGAAGGCCTCTGGATGCTCAAGTGGATGCTTGTTAATTCTGAAATAGGTCGTATAAAAGATAAAGTATTCAAGCTTTGATACCCTGCATTTTTTATAGGAAGGTACTGATGAGAAAGTCAGGTTGGCAAGTATCACATATTTCCTGAGTCTTTCCCTAGCCGGTTGGGATGAGGTTCCATACAATCAAGGGTCTCTGGCCTTGAGCCGCACAAAGCTGAGTTAGGAACACACATCAGAAAGCAGGGGTCCAGCTAACCCATTAATCATCCAGGACTCAGGCATGTCTGGGCCTTGCGTTGGTGTGGCAGACAACCAGACACTTTCTATAAAACAGCTTCCTCCCTGAGGAAAGACAGTCCCAGGAAAGCACCACATCTATGACAAAAATCTGATGCAATGGGCTGGGGCAGAAATGGAAGGGAAAATGGTCTGAAGCACAACGCAGCATCTGTGCCTCACACCACAAACCCTCCCTGGCAGGAGCTCAGGCCGAGCCAGGAGGACATCAGGGGAGCACTCAGTGGCCCCGTGCTGGGCCTCTGGAGAAACGCCACCCAGCTTCAGGCCCCAGCATGGCCAGTTACTATTAAACATCCTCCGTGTTTCTCAGGCTGTGGTGCTGATCGTGCTACTCAGTGTATGGTCCCCAAACAGCAGCAGCAGCACCATCCGGGAGCTTACTAGACATGCAGGATCTGGGGCCCCACCTCAGACTCTCCAGAAGGTTCATGTACACATTCAGTGTGAGCAGTCTTGGTATACAATATGATTTGGGGCAATATACATAAGAACTTAAAATCTTTCATTTGTTAGGGATTTTTAATATTTATTACAAAACATAACTAGAACAGTTGACTCCTGAGTCCGTACATAGTATTTCTCCAGATAATTCTAAGTAAAAAAGATGAATCAAGTTGACTTAAAGGTATGAAGGCAAGATGCAGCCCCTGCCCCATGCCAGCACAAAGCAAAAAGGGGGAGTTAGCAAAGGAAGAGAGAAACAAAAAGGACAAGGCAGGGCTCAAACGCTAGACAGACAACTCTATGAACCAGCACACCAAGCAGTAAGCAGGACTGAAGCCAGGATGTGCTGGGCTCCTGCCCTAAAGCAGGTGGCAGAGGTCCTAGGGGTGCATGACCTGCAGGGACCAGGAACTACAAGTGCTCCTGTGACAGCACAGCTGAACCACATTCATTCATTAAAACCAAGGGCTAGCAGAGCTTCCTGGGTCAGAAAGGGGCTCGAAATAAACTGCCGACAGCCCCTGGGGCTCAAACTGCCAGCAGCTAGTGGGGCTCGAAGCCAACTACTAGCCTACAGCGATGGGAGGAAAGAGACACTCTAGCAAATAGCAAATAAGCCAGACCCTGGGTGGTTCCGTGACTGAATATTCCCCATCGCACAGGGAGGAGCAGGTGCCCTCCAATGCTTATGTAAGACCAGTCTCGAAGGTTACTGCAAAATCACTAGGCAGAGGAGGGCAAACCGCAAACAAAAGAAAAAACCAAAACCAAACCAGGAGCCTCTCACTGAAAATGAGCCAGCAAGGGCAAATTCCAAAACACACACAGAAATCAAGTGATGAGAAACAGCCAACCAACGCAATAATTGCGACATTATTTCATTTGGAGATTAAAGTAATTTTGCTGAACGATCTGACAAAAGTTTAAAATAAGTATGTTTAGAATACTCAGAGCAATCAACAAGAATAATAGGTACTTTTATAAACATTCAAGCAGTTGTAATACATTTTGAAATAAAAATATGTAAAACTAAAAAAGAACAGATGGACAGGAAAAATACCAATTCAAAATCTTGGAAGTAAAAAATATAGTCATTGCAATTTCTAAAAATATCAATAAATGGTATAAACTCTAGCCTGGACATAGTTAAAAAGGAAATTAAAGAATTGGAAGTAGTACTGAGGAAGTCATCCAAAAGTAGAATGGTGAATGACATTTTAAAATATGAAAAAGCAATTAAGAAACAAGGAGGATAAACTGAGCAGTTCCAAAATATATCAAAAAGGAACTCCAAAAGTAGAAAATAAACAAAATGGAGGAGAAGCTACTGAAAATATTTTCACTTTTAAAATATCCACAAAATACAAAACTCAAAAGATACAGAAGTACAATCCCTTATTCGGCCAATCAATTCTTCTGCTTGGAGTCAACTGGCATCACAATTTTCTTACGTATATGTTCAGAGAGATTTCATATATATAAAAATAATTACATGAAACAGTAGAATGATAGAAATATATACACATTCTGCAACTTACTTTTATTGAGGTACAATTTATATACAAAAAAATCATACATTTTAAGTATTCAGGTGAATGACTTTCAACATATGTATACACCCATGTACTCACCAACACCCCAAAATATTCCCTTGTGACCATTTCAATAAACCTCCTATTCTATCACCCCATCACATATTTCTGATAGGCTACCACTATCTGATTTCTAAAACTATAGAATTGTTCTGCCTCTTCATATAAGTAGAGAATCACACAATATGTAACCTTTTGCACCATTTCCTTCATTCAAGAGAGAGTCTGTGAGATTTGTTCATGTTGTGTGTATTGCTAAGGTTGTTTCTTTTTATCACCGTGTGGTGTGCAATCATCCATGGATATAATGGTATATGGTATGTTATACATGGTATTTTCATACCATAACTTCTCTACCCATTAGCCTGTTGATGGATGCTGGGGTTGTTTCCCCTTGGGGCTATTGAGAATGAAGCTGCTATGAACATCCAAGTACAAGTCTTTATGTAGACACATTTTCAACTTTCTTGGGTAAATACCTAGGAGTGGTTTGCTGGGTCAATCTTTAGAAAATCTACATTTAACTGAATAAGAAGTTGCCAAACTCGCCCTGGCTGGCGTAGCTCAGTGGATTGAGCGCGGGCTGCGAACCAGGCATCGCAGGTTCGATTCCCAGTCAGGGCACATGCCTAGGTTGCAGGCCATGTCCCCCAGCAACCGCACATTGATGTTTCTCTCTCTCTCTCTCTCTCTCTCTCCCTCTCCCTTCCCTCTCTAAAAAAATAAATAAATAAATAAAAATTAAAAAAAAAAGAAGTTGCTAAACTCTTTTCTGAAAAAGTTGCCTCACCATCCAGAAATGTTTGAGAGTTCCAGTTTCTCCACATCATCATTGTAGCTTAGTGTAATCAGTCTTCAGACAATCTTAGCCATGTGGGCATTTGTGAAGTGCTATTCCATTGTGGTTTTAACTTTCATTTCCATAATGATTAAGGATATTGAGTATCTTTTCATGCATGCTTTGCCATCTCTGTATTTCTTTGGTGAAGTGTTTATTCAAATATTTTCCCCCTTTTTATTATAAATTCAACAATTATACATGGGGTTATTTCCAAATTCCCTCTGTGTTCCATGGAGCCACAGGTCTATCCAGCAATACAATACTCTTTGGAAGGCCATCACTTATATTTAGTCTTGAAATCAAGCCGTGCTCTAACTTTGTTCTTTTTCAAAATTGTTTAGCAATTGTTTTGCATTATAAGTTCCTTTTTGTAAAAATATATCTCAGAAATTGTTTCACATCAGTATACAAAGATTTGCTTTTTCCTTTTTTTCATGGGGCATTGTAAATAATCCTTGAAAAGATGTACAGTCATTTATTCAAACATCTCCACGATGGTAGACATGTAGATAATTTTTTATCCTTTCCTATTTCAATGAGGCAAACAATAGCCTTCATATATCAGTTCGCATGACCATATGGCACATTCATAGAAGCAGGATTGATGGATCAAAGGATATGTGCATTTGCAATGTAATAGATATTGCCAACTGCCTTGCATAAAGATGGTACCAATTTATATTCATGCCATTTTCTATCTTTGATAATTTGATGGATGAAAACATTGTATCTAAGTATAGTCTCATTTGCATTTCTCTTAATATGAGCAAGTAAGAACATTTTTTCATAGGAGCCATCTGTATTTCTTTTTCTGTGAACTGTTTTTTCCATTTTTATCCAACTTGGTATTAAGTGCTAATCTTTTCTTTCTTGATTTGTTGAAGCTCTTTACATACCAGTGAAATTAGCTCTCTGCTTATAAAATGAGTTGTAAATATTTCCCAGTTTGTTATTTATCTTTTAATTTTGCTTTTGGTACTTTTACCATGCAGATATTTTATATTTATATATAATCAAATTAATCATCCCTTCTCCCATGACTTCCTTATTCCAGGATTATTTTTTAATTCCTCATAATTTTTTCTAGTAGCTTTATAGCATCAGCTTTTTTTTTTTTTTTTTTTTTTTTTTTTTTTTTTTTTTTTTTTTTTTTTTTTTTTTTTTTTTTTTTTAAGATTTTATTTATTTATTTTTAGAGAGGGAAGGGAGAGGGAGAGAGAGAGAGAGAGAGAAACATCAATGTGCGGTTGCTGGGGGACATGGCCTGCAACCTAGGCATGTGCCCTGACTGGGAATCGAACCTGCGATGCCTGGTTCGCAGCCCGCGCTCAATCCACTGAGCTACGCCAG